>VZDJ01000056.1:6262739-6412204 GCA_008694505.1 Cyanoderma ruficeps | reverse complement strand
TGTGATGCAACATAAACAGTAAGAATGATAGCCTGCCTTGGAAATGTTCTGTGCAAGCCATACAATTGGATTCCAGCATGATTGGTCAGGTTATGCTGTCTGCTGGTTTTTGTTGTTCTTCTCAAATTTCTGAGTCAGCAAAAGCAGTGAGGATATCTTACATGCAGCTATCTTGCCATCACCCACTTTCCTTCCCTGTGCCAGGAAGAATGCAATAAAATTGATGTAGGACACAGGGAGTTGCTGAGGAAGTTTTTGTGGTTTCTAGAGGAGAAACCTCTTTTGATCGTGGGGGAAAAAAACCCCAAGCATTCTTGTGGCATTCCCAGAAATAAAAACTTGCTTATTAAGGGAGCTTTCATGACTGTGTGTAAGGTGAGCTGGGCAAAGCAGGGTCGTATCCATCAGCACAGTGGCCACAAGATGCTTGGATTTGCCTTTGCTGCGAAATGCTCTGTGGATGAATGTAGCCATGGGCACTCTGCCCATGCTGTGGTCAGACATCAGGCAGCCCTGGTCTCAGCTGAGGCTGGGTTTTATCAATTTGCACAAATCATTCGTCGCAGAAGACACAAAGCATGTGATCCCCTTCCCATGATGTGGAAGCAGGCACAGGGTGAGAGGAGTAGAAAGAGGCTGTGTCCCACCAGAGCTGGTTTGATGCTGCTGACCCTCTGGCCTGAGAGCCAGCCTGGAGAAAATCTCAGCAGATCTAAGAGTAGGGGGTAGGAGTGGAGCTGGAGCAAGTACAGCAGCATAAAGCTAAATATCATCAGAAATAGTGCTCAAATGGTAACAAAACACCAGATTTGGGTGCTAAGCACAATGTTTTGGTATCTGAGCTAATACCTGCTCAGAAACTGATACATGCTCTCTCTGTGGGAGTCAGCCAGTGGAAAGCTCAATCAATCATGTCTGCGAGGGCTGCAATTGTACATGCTGATGAAGCATGAATGCAGCCAAGGACTTGAGCTGAAACACCCTTCTAGAGCTCAGAATCCACTTTGAGAGCATGCTGCCCGGGGAAAATCAATCAACAAAGTGAATATATCTTTTGTCCCAGGGCTGAGCTTTCCAAAACAACCATGGCCCTTCATTAAAATTGAGGGAAAGCTGTGGATATACTCTGTACCTCCAGCTTCCATGGCAACCTGCACGCCCAAGATGTCTTTACAGGTCCAGACATCACATGCCTCCAGTCACTGCAGCTGGAAAGGCACATTTCTTGTGAATGCTATTTTATGATTGAGCTTCAAGTAGAAAATCGAGTGAAAAATGGCAAAGCTGCAAGCACCCGAATCCATTTCTGGGGTACACCTTATCCTTCCAAGATTTCTCCAATAGGTCAGAAATGACAGGGTCTGATGCTGGTTTTGTGCAAAGGAAAATCATTTGAATCTGAAAACAGCCTCCCAAAGAGATTTTAGTGAATTACAAAGTTGCTTTATTCCCCTCTGCTGTGAAGTAAAGCTCTCCTGCCTTCCCCATGCCTGTTTCTTTCTATGGCTGCGAGGCCTGGTCATGCCCTGATCCATGGAGAAGATGCCAGGATGTCAGGAGTGTTCACAGCTGTCCTTGCCAAAATATGTGGGGAGGCTCCCCAGGCCCTTGTGCCAAGCTGTGAGCTACTGAGGGTATCCTGTGAGGGGCTGCAAATGTGCAGACTGATGGGTCCCTTGTTAATGAGATGGCTGGTGGCAACAAGCAGCATTTTCTGAGAAATTTTGGGTTGATCCTTTAGGCAGACTAAGCTGGAAGACAAAATAATCTGTGCTTTGATTTACTTGGGATACTGGCATTGATTGATGTTCTCGAATTGTGAAGAAGAGGATTCAGCAATGATGTTCTTTGCAGTCTTTCCCTCAGAAATCTCCACTTCTGGTTGAATCAATGACTTCAGGAAAAAGAGCTGGGGGAGAAACGGGCTTCTCTTCTTATTGAAGATTTTTTAGATTTCAGAGATTTTTCTGTTCTGGATCAACACAAACTCAAGGCCTCCCAAAAGTTTCTGAAGAAAAAAAGATATAAAGAGCTTATTCAGGAATAAGAGAGCCTAAGGGCAAGGCCAATTGCATGGGCTTTGGGAGGTGCCTCTTGCTCTGAGTCACCACACAAGCTCTTAAATTTGATTGTCTCAGGTTCCTGAGGAGGTCCCCTGTAATTAGGCAATTCCTTACACCACAGCGACTATCTCCTGGCCTTTGCTGAGAAAACCTTTTGTGATGAAAGTCTCATCAGCATCAATACATTCTCATAAAGTCTTCTGACGAGCTGACATCTTGAAGCGTAGAGGACCCACTGGCAGAGTCCCAGCCTTTCCTAAATACAGCACTCTCACAGGCTTAGCAGCAGGGTAAACACCAACTTCAGTGAAAGATGTTCAAACAAATATTCCAATATTCTCATGCTTTAATGGTACTTTCATGTCATCTTGTTGTAAGGCAATACAGCAGTTTCCTGCTAGACTGCTCAAGCTTTCCAGCACCTACAGCTACTGCCTGGACCACTGAGTTTTGTAGCTAATTGAGAGGTGCATTCAGACAGAAATACCCTAATTGCTGAAATATCTTTATTCACCTCAGCCTCACGTCCCTGTTCCACACACACTGCATCCAATTTATTTAGCCTGGTAACATCTATACAGGAGAAACTCCTACAGAAAAGTTTCTTAGAGAAACTTCTTCGGCCCTTTCAGAAATGCATAGTTATAGGTGCTCTGTCACTGAACCTTTTCAGATAAGTATGAAATAAACTCCACTATAAATTAATGATTCTTGCAGTGTTATTGGAACAATGTTCTTAACATGCCATTTTATTGCTGTTCTGCTCATAACTTCAAGCTTCTTAAAGTGTTCATGGTTGCTTAGAAGCCTCTGCATCTCTTTTTCAATATACAATTTTTAATCTTCATGGTTGGCTTAATCCTGGGTTTAAACATGACCTTCAAGGCTCTAAGCCCAAAAAGTTAAATAGAAAAATCCTTGATACATTTTTTTCATTCTCTTGATTTATCTTTTTCTTGAAGAAAATTGGTCGATCCTAAATGCCAGACTGTTATGAAAAACTAATTGTGACCAAGGTTGCATTGCTTGTATCACCTTTCTATCAAAATGAAGCATGCACCACATTAAAAACCATAGTGTTTAAAATTAAAATAGACTATTGTGACCATGGAAAATAAAAAGCAAAGCATTATTGCAAATACACAAGGAGGACCCCCTAACATTTGAAGTCTCCGATCATATTGCTGCACAGGTTGATAATAAAATTATTCATACAGAGATAAAAGAAAATGCAGAGCATTAGATGGGATGCTGGGATGCAAAAACAAAAAAAAAATCTTCAGGCTAGAAAGCAGTTAATAGTTTCAAGCATATTCTTCTGAGACAATGTAAGAGAACCGAAGAATGGAAAACCTCACGCATTGATGCTTTGAATAGATGTGGTCAGAGGAAATAGAAATTGCCAATGCTGGGATATTCTTAGGAGCCATTAAGGGAACACATCAACGGTGTATCACCCTGGGACTGTGAGCAAGGGCAGTGCCCCACTGGGGACAATGGCAGGTGTCTCTGAGGGCGGGAGCAGAGTCAGACTTTGGCAGAACAAGTTTTGGCAAGTGAACTGTGCCTTTTCCCTTTTTGAATTGTTGGCTGTTAATCTCCTTCCTGCAGAGGCCCTAGACTTTGGCTGAGCTGGCAAAGGGTGGGTTTGCACATCAATTCCTCTACCGAGCAGAACCTGGGGCCTCTTTGCTCTTGCTGTCATAAAGTCTCCCACAAACTGCTACCAGGTCTGCTAACCAAACTCTGATCTCTCCTTCCACAAGGAGTAGCTGAGTTTTGAGTCCATTTGTTATCTTTGGCAAGCTTAAATTCCTTTAATCTTCTAGTAAGTACTTTTTCCCACTCCAAACACTGGATCCTTTACTAGAAGGATGTTTTAAATCACTACAGAAGCGGAGGGGAAGGAAGTAAAGAGATTAATCCAACTGCTCAGCATGTATCTGAAATACTTTTGCATAACCAGTATCAAGGATGTTTTTGCAGATTACATTCCATGTTTTTAGGAAATGGGCATGGATTTCATAGCTTCCTTAATACTACTTTGTTTTACTCCCTCAGACTGATGCATGTGTTCCTCTACTCTCTATGTGGTGTGTCAGCTCGGAGTTGACTGTGTTATAGATGAGTAATGAGATGGTCGGCTCTCACAATTAAGGGATGAATATTATGTGTATGTTAGAGGAAGTTTTGTAGATGTATAGTTATGTTATTGTGATATGTCCTCCCATAGTCCCCTTTCCTTGCACTGCTGTCACCGGAAGGCCTTCGTAGTGGGGGCATTTGGGGAGAGCTGGCTTGTTACTATGGCAACACCTGACCACCAATCAAGTTGAAGGAAAATTATCTCCACCAATGGACGGTGAAGTGGCGTTGACTGACAGGCCTGGGGCAGGGCCAAGGTTGGCTGATGTCACACCAGGAGTATAAAATGCAGAGCAGCCATTTTGTAGATGGTCATGGATACTCCCAGCACTGTTCTTTCTCCTTATTCAGTCTTCTGTTTTATTTTGTTAAGGTTTAATAAACCTCTTTTAAAAGTCGTTTCTCACAACTGTAACTGTGCGGACACCTGTAGAAACTTGGCCTTGAATGTATTTGGAATTTCTTGGCAGCCTTTCTCCAGTTTATCTGGGATTGAAACAGCAGTAATTGACTTTCAGGAAAGGAGTAGTAATTTCCCTTTCCAAACCTAGAGCCAGATTCTGACAGGACACAAATGCCTGTGCTGGAAGGAGAGCAAGGCTCAAACTTGTTTGTCATCTAGAGCTGCACTATGGGAGAGACGTGGGACAGGACATTTCTGTGTGCCTGGTTCCTGGTGGAGTTCCATCTAAAATTTTGCCCTTTTCTCTGCCTAGAGCATGCTAGTCCAGGCTCCATTTGCTCCAAAAGTGGAACACAAGAGCTGAAGCTCTGGCAGCAGCGCTTGCACCCCAGGACCAAAGGCAGCATCAGCCCTTTGTGCTGGCCAGTGCCAAACTCCACAGGAGAGATGGGCCTTGCACCACTTGATAGCAGCGGGAGAGGATTAGTCTGCTCAGCTGTAAAATGCTTTCCAGTGTCTGCTCTAGCTGCAGGTGGTGTTGAGAAGCAGCTCCCTGGCTGTGCATTAAACCCAGCACCCCTCTTTGTGCTATTAAGTGTATTCTTCTGGGTTGGGTAAATTAGCACTGGACATCTGTAAAACACATTTATGTGTCTAGAAGGTTTCTGTAGACAAAAATGGGTTAGCTTTAGCTACCCTCCCAGTTTAGCCCCAGGGTTGGTTTCTGCTGTGGATGTCTCCAGTGAGGAACAGCATTCAATTGCTAACAAAAGGCCAGAGAAGCATTTTTGGTCTGTGTTATCCATTAGTGTCTGGGAGCTTTTGCCAAACCAATTCTTATTGTTACATTTGATTTGTGTGTAGATATCAATGGATATACCTCTAAGAGCAATGGAATTCTTATATAGGAACCCGTCTCCAATGGCTCACGTTTTTATGGCTTTCCATGCACTGCACTGGGTATTGCACATTATTAATACATATGTTCTCTGATTGCTAAAACCCAAGGGGATACATTTGCTTTTCCTCATTCCTCAGACTTGCAAAAGTACATTCATATGTTCCAGTTTTTGCTTGGTTACTGTCTTTATTGACTTCATTGGACTAATCACAACATTGCATTAGATATACATGTTTTTTGGAAGGATCGGAATCTTATTCCAACGTTTTTTAAAAAAGCCAAGTAAGCTGTTAACTTTGAGACAGTTGCAGTTCTGTTGTTCTGTGAACCTATGATATCTCGTTGTGGATTCCCCAGCCACAAATTCTGTACCCATGTACTGTAAATATTTAAGGAATGTTTACAAAAGAGCTATATGCCAAGGCAATGGAGCAGTCAGGGACACACGATGCACACAGATATAGGCTCGAAGGTCTTTTAGATGCTCAGTGTACAGAAGTTGTGCATCACTTATACCTGAATGAATACACTGGAAAATTTGATAACCATTAATAAATCTCACAAGTTCTTCAAGGTGCAAGCAATTTCTTTTTTTAATTTTCCAAAGTAATTCAAAGAAAATCAAGCACCAAAACCTTTTGTATTGGTAACGGCCTTTTAAATCTAGGACTCAAAATTACCTTCTAGCAACAGCTAATACTTGGCAAGCAAATGTCTACTGAGCCTATTTGCTGGAGCGTTTTATGCCTTGCTCTCAGTGCGTATGGGAAGTATATTGCTAGCATAGCACTCATCTAATTTAAAGCTGGGAGTGAAGCCATTGTGTACTGCAGAAGGTATGAGTGGGGAAATCCAAAGATATTATTTTCCAGGCCGTATTTGTTTTTAAATCCAAGACATGTTGCAGTGTAGTTATTCCAAAGGGGGACAGGAAAAGGGAAATTTCTCCAGAAGTATTTTTATGAACCATGAAGATAAATCACCTTTTTCAGAGCTGAGTTAGCAGTAGTCAAAGAAGCCATAATTCTCGAGCAGGGAAGGAACTCGGTGTAACCCCAGTTCCCTGTGTGCTGCACCCACAGAGTGCTTGTTTAAAAGCCCAGTTCCTCTAAAACCCAGGGGACTCCTGGTGAAAGGGAGCTCTAAAAATACCTGAAGTTTCTAACTGCTACTAAAAGCAAGCCTGAAGTTTAAAGCTGGCAGTGCATGAATCTTTTCTGATTAGAGGAAGAGCAGCAGATAACAAGATAGAGATATCAACCACAGCTGCCTCAGAATATTTGCAGAGCAGAGAAAAAAACGGGGAAGGATGCTGCTGTGAAAAGCCCTCATTTCATCTGCCCCCTAACATTTCTACTGAGTGATGCCCCTGCCGTACATGTGCAATTTAGCCACCAAAGGGCCAAGCAGAAGCTGTGCTCACCTCTGTGCATCCGGCTGGGATTGAATTTGAGCCTGCAGGAGTCAAATGAAAGCAGCCCTGTGAGAGCAACTTCCAGAGACATCTTAGACTGCAAGTCTTGTTTGCTCCTAATGCCTCAGAGCTCCGAAGCTCCAGGAAGAGGCTGAGCCTTTGGGAGGGGATGCATGAGGATCTGAGCCTCTCCCAGTCCTCGCACCCACCCCAGTCTGTGCTCCTGCCGTGGGACAGCCTTTGAATGGACACATTATCTTTTACAACCGAGCACAGGGGCCCCTCTCCTGGAAGGGATCTCCTGGGGAGGTATTTCATCTGCCATCCAATCCCTTCCTGCTGGCTAAACTCTGTCAAAAGGCACCGTGGGATTAACCCTTGGAGGTCTGATTCTGTGACTTTGGTCAGGGATGGCTTTGCAGATTTTAGGCATAAGCAAGCACAGGATCATGTCTTCGATTTTGGTCTCTGGTGTGCACAGCTGAAAATGGGATTTTAAGTGCCAAAAAAAATCAGGGCAAAAATAGAGAATAGAAATGTGTAACTCATCTAAGGTACTAGACAGTGACAGACTATATAAAATGTTATTGTTCAACAAACACTGTCTCTAATAAACTCCATTTACTAGTGTTAGCAGCTTGGCAACTTGGAAACCCCAAACTCCAGTTAAGCAAGGAAACAAAAAGCAGAGCCATATGATGATACCCATAAACTACGCAGCTGGTTTCTGTTTTAAAAGATATTCTACTTTCCATATTAAATAAAGCTGCTTAGAGTGCAAAAAAATCCCATATGGCCTTCTGGAAAATGAGGACCAAGTTCCAAACTAAAAAATCCCTGGCGATGTACCACCATTAAAAATAAAAGTGTGCTTTCTCTCTAAGTAGCTACTGTAGGACCAGAGATGAACCCACCTGCATAGACAGAGGAGTGGGAGAAACTGCTGCTTCTGATCTCAGGAGTCATTTAGACCTCAGGAGACACTGCAGTGGAGCACCAGACACTGTGGTGCTCAGTATCACTATGGTATTCATGTAAGGCCAGGTCCTGCATCCCTACCTGCCACAGGTTTCAGCAGGAATTGAAAGATCTCTGGGGTTTGCATGAAAAAATCTAAGTTCTTTATAAGAAGCTGACCTTCTCTGCCATCCTTATTGGTGCTGTTTGACCTCATATACTCATTTCTGGTTATACCCTAAGGTTTCTGACTAAAGATGATTTACCAAGTCATAAAGATAATTGCTTTACTTTACAAATTTTGTATACATCTGTGAAATGAAGACATATGAAGTATTGCTAATTTGTTTGAAAATATTTTAAACACCCCCTAATTAAATCTTCTGTTCAGCTACTGATGGCAGTGAAAGAGATGACTTTCTGCCTGTGAATACTGGTGTTACGTACTTGTGGCCAGGTAAAAGTAATTTAAGTCATCTTTGTGTGGCTTTTTTTAAAATATATATGTTTATAAGTGTATTTATAGCTCTGCCATGGGCTGGTAATGTTCTCCTTCTGCTGTGCTGGATTCTGTACAGACACAAGTCATGGACCCAGGGGACACTTACAGGGGTGGTATTCCAGTGTCATTGACTTCTCAGATAGAATGGAGAGATCATGTGGAAGTATTTGTCTAAATCCACAGATGTCTCATTCATCTGTGGAGGCTGAAAGAATCACCTGAAAAATTCTCATCCAAGTTTAGTTTGGACTTTGAACATTTCTAATCTTCTCATGCTGTTTTCATCTGAAATTTCAGGTTTGAAGTCACCTTTCCTGGCAGTACCAGGGCTCACAAAGGAAATGTGATGTGGTATACCCCAGTCATTGCTTTTCTGGTGGGGAATTTGTCGACAAACAGCTGTTCCTTTGAAATCTGTTGGCAATTTAAAAAACATCCAACTTATGTTTTACTGAGGGTTTTATAAAAGAATTTTGAACATGGAGCACAATTTTCTTCTATCATACAATTTCATAAATAGCCTTTGAAGAATAACAAAACAGTTTAAGCTGCAGCACTTAAAATTGGGAAGGAGTTTTGGCAGACTGAATAACTTTAGGAAGCAAATCTTTCCATAGGCATGCATGTAAGTAATACCACATTCATACACATGGGGATTAATATAGCAGAGATTAAAAAAAAACAAAGTTCAGAGAAAGTTGTTGATGTTGGTCATCAGAATTGGAGACTTTGGGTGAACTGATGCTCCTTCTGTGCAACTCTGCCCACTACTTCAGACAGCACAGCTCTCCAAAGTGTTTGCACAACTATGGCTTCATTCAGGCTCTGCTCCCAAAATGAGGAGTGAACAAAGCTGAAGGGAAGGTGGTGAGGAGACTCTGGCTGCAGGATTCAGCCCTTGGATGTCCCAGCTGAGTGATGGAGGGTGGCTGAAGCAAATCTGTGGATGGTTTCCTGGGTGAAGGGCTGGTTTGGGTTAACAGACCTGATACCACCTCCCCCCTCCCCCAGTACATGGGCTACAGTGGAAAATACAGAGCAGCGTTGGAGGGCTGGGAAGAAGAAAAAGCAGGAGGGAAAGAGGAGTAGCCTGCAGAGAGTCAACCTCCCAGGATAAAAAGCCTTACACAAACTTTGTAGTAAAGAGGCAAGTCTGGGTTCAGAACTAGCAGCAGTATTGGGGGAGATAAAGATGAAACATCATTTCTTTCTATCTCATAGTGAGGAGATAAGGACAAGGTGAGCAAGGTGCTATTTTCAGGAGAGCCCCAGATCTGCCTCCCAGGTGTCACATGAGCACATCAATCTCAAAGAGGAGGTGAATGATGTTTTCAGTTTCAGTAAAGAAGAAATGAGGAGGGATTCACTGGAGTGTGCAGGACTAGAGCTGCAAGTCTGGAGACAGAAAATTTTGCTAATTACAGATCAGATTATTTATGAAGTGTGGGACTGCATCGTGCAGGAGCCAGTGGTGAGACACGCAGCTTTAATCCTAGAGAAATGCCTCCTAAGAGCCAGCAGGCTGGGAGATAAGCAGATCTCAAGAAAGGAAGAACATGAGTCAAACAGAGGAACCAAAAGGCAAACAGAAGCTGTCTGGGGTCATGAGCATCCTGGGTCTCAGTATGTGCTGGTCCATCTCTGAGCTATGAGGCAAAGGTTGAGAGAGGAGCTTTGCCTCATTCCAAAGCATCAGTGACTGCAAGAACTAAAAAAAGAAGAAGAAAAAGAAAAGAAGTGAAAAGAGGAGACTCACAGTATGAAGTTTTCAGATCCAGACTCAATAAATCCTTGAGACAGGACAGGACTGCCAACCACTTGGCTCCGTTTGCATGTACATTATTGAATCAACAACCTCTTCCCTGCCAACTGGACTGTCACCTGATAAGGAGAAAAAATTAGGAGAAATATAATAAAACCATTCTGAGCATAGTGGGGAAATGCAGGCTAGTGATAAGAAACCTCCAGAGCAGGGATGTTACCTTCTGGGTGCATGAGAGCTGCTGGCACAGAGCAGTGTCACCTCCAGCAGTGCAGGAGGGAGGCGTGGATGTGGCTGCAACAAAACACTGTGATACCCCCAGCTTAAGCATAGGACAATATCCCTGTGCAGCTTATTTGGGACACAAGGCTTTGTCAGGGCTTATTCTGCAGAGATGGATGGATTTGGAGAGAATTCTGTTTAGTCTTGATGGAGCCATTAAATAATGAACTGGCAAACTTTCACAGCAGACTTATTAATGCACCCATAAAAGCCAACATAGTCTGGATCAGCGGCCACATAAAGGAAAGAAAAACCTCGAGGAAAAGTTAAGAGCAGCTTATCTAAGTGGAGGAACCACTTAGCCAAAGCTTTTCACCACTATCAGTGCTTCAGGACAGGCCAGTTTATCTGCCCCAAGGAAAGCATTCTGCAGCTGAGAGACCAAGAGCAGCTGCTGGCACTCTCAGCCAGGCAGGAGCAACATCACCAACCATTTCAGGGGAGCTGGCTTTCTGAAAGATGAGCAGGGAAGAGCTGTGCCCATAAGCCTGAAGACAAATTTTCCACAGATTCAGAACCCTCCATCAACTTCCTGCTTTAGTTTTTGGGATGGATGGATGAACCAGCTTCAGGCAAAGAGAGGTTGAAAGATACATAAAATATCTTTGAGTATTAAGATTATAACAAATCAAAACTGATCAAAGCAGGGAGCTTCTGGGTGTAACACAGACTACTCCAGTGCCAATTCAAAGATATTCTGCTCTGATTCAGCCCTGCACTTGCCCTGTCCCTGGCCACCCCTGTGTCTCTTGGCTTCCCTCTGACATCCAGGTCTCTCCTGCAAGTCTGTTGAAGGTCCTGGCACATCCCACATATCCTCCTTGAGGAAGTGGCTTTATCAGCAACTCAAGAAGCCCCTCTGAGGAATATGAAATGTGTCTCTTCAGGCCTCTCTGTTCCTGCGTCCTCAAGAATGACATTTACACTTTGGACAAGCCCCTTTTTCTCTCATGCTGCCTCTAAATGTAACTGAAGAAAAAAAGTCCTTCTGCCCTCCAATACACAAGGAACATTTTTTATCCACAGTGTGATGGTACAATGGTATACATCTCAGATATTAGCCAGTCCAAAAGCTGATGTCTTTATGGCAGAGATCTACAGAAACCTGCACAAGTTGCAGCTCATTTTCAAAGGAAGAAATGTTAGAGATATGACTTATGTTTTTAAAGAAAACGGTAAATATATTCCCTGGCAAAGGGAGAACCTGATCAGAAAGGAAATAGGAAGTGACTCCCAAGGTTCACACAGGACCATACCCAAAGCTGCCTATGCAACCCAGCAGAGACTTCACCTTTCTCCTGAACTCCATTTAAGCCAGAACGTGGATGTTGTCTTTGAACTTCCCAAGTTCTTTAGTGCTCTCAGCCCAGGGAAAGGGTGATATATTTGAGACACAGTTTATTCAGAGAAGCCCTAGATATTGTGAGCCTTGGAAACAACGCAGCAGGAAAAGGACCAAACCTTTGGAGACAGCCAAGTGTGGCATAACCCCATGGAACAGTACTGCCAGGCACCAGGGAGTCTGACAGGGAAGAAAGGATTTGGCAAGGAGGAAAAGTAGGCAAGTAATGAATATACAGGTCTGGTAGGATGGAAAGGAGCAGATTGAACTGAGAGGATTCAGTGTATAGTGGGTAACAGGAGAGCTTTGGGGAGAGCTCAGCACATATTGGAAGTGTTGTCACCAACCGAGTGACCCTGTAAAGCAGCTGGCATCTTTGGTAAGATCCAGTGGTGATGTTTGAAAAGAAAAGAGCAGTGGCCAAGTTTCAAAGGCATGGGTTCACAGAGTGCCTGCACCTGCAGCCTGCTATATTACACTGCCCCTGCAAGCACATCAGCAGATTAAATGCAGACCTTAGGTGTACTCTTGGCTCGTGCGCTTCCAGGGAAATGCTCGGCACTTCTTGAAAGACATTGCAATGTGTTGTAAGTACACAGCCCTGCTTTCATCGTGCCTTCAACCACATCTTTTTCATAAAGAGTTTATTTCATTACTTGACTGATATCTAACACAATCCTTGTGACAGAAGGGGTGCAGGTTGTAAATGACTGTACTGACCATAATGACCTTGCTCCATTACCCCTCATTGGCACAGCCCTTCCCGTTGCAGCTGTGATATTGCCAGGCTGGGATTTCACGATCTCCATTTTCACTGTGAGCATGCCAAGATGGTTTTTCAATACTGTGCTTTAATCACATTGTGTCCTTTAGCACGAATGGAACCATGGCTTTAAAACCCCGGCCCAGTACACTTCAGGATTAAAGGACCACCTTACCACTATTCTTCTAAATTAGGTTCATTCTGAACTGTGACAAATACTGGAGATCTCACTTCTGGAAAGCACATCTGAGCATCTGAGTTGTACCAGATACTGTTCATCCTTTGTATCCTTGCTTGCTTATTCTGTTTGCTCATTCCAGTGTGCATTCCCTGCTGCACTAATGCTATGATGCTGGTTAAAATTGCTTCATCATTTGTCTATTAAATTAAAAGATCATCAAGGCATTAAAGTGTTACTTAGTAGCTGCTGTTTACACAGATTGGTCATTAAAGATTCCAAGCTCCATTTAGCTCAGGGCTTACAAAGCAACTCATTAAGCTAAGATTGCAAGGCCCCCATTCAGCAAAACAACTACCATGTGCTCACATACCATTAAATTCAGTGAGTTTTAGGCTCATCGTTTTGACTTTTGCCATTCTGTTCATTGGACATTGCAACCATTCCTAGTGATTATCTGAAATGATGCCCTTTCCGATGCCACAAAAAATCCTTTAAGTATCATCAGAGTGTTGAAGGCTGTTTTAGAAACCGAAGTCCCTCCAGCTGTACCATGAAAATTTATTTATAGTATTTGTATATACAAGCTTTATACTTGAGAGTAGAACTCGGAGCATGGTGTGTGTTGCCATTGGAGAGGAGGCAGCCAAGAGACAATGACTGGGAGACACCTTGACCAAGGTGACTCAAGTGTTAACTTTCTGCAAGGCTGAAAAAATTAAGCCCAGTCACAGAACACCTGCATCACTCATTTATTATGTTATTCAATAGAGCTTTTTATGTCGGCTTCTTTGTTTCTCTGTCTCCATTGATGCTATCGTGGATTAATTGGCACCACTGCAAACGTTCACAGCTGTCTACAAGATGTTGGTGAGTGCAATCATGTCAGTCAAGCATGCTATCACCAAGGAGATGATTTCAGTCTTCAGGAAGACAGTTCTGTAATGTGACCTAATAAAATAAAATCTTTCAGCAAGTGTTAGGAGAATATGCATCAGTCTTCAGGTTAAACCAAAAAAGCTAGGCTTGTGCTGATGCTTTATCATTTTAACAGTTAGGCACTGAAATTTTAATGAAGTGGTCAGGAGACAAATCATGTTAGATGATGTAACCAAGATTCCTATTTAACTTGGGATGTACAGAGCATGTCTCCAACCTGGCCAAAAAGGAGACAAGTTTACCTGTTTTATCTCTGTATGCACACATACACTGGTGTGATTCCTAAGGATTATAAAGTATCATTATGTCTGGCAGGTAAGGTGATGATTATTCACTTAAACATTCCAGCCAAAGTGACACGGTGAAGTGCTTGAGTTCCCCGCTGTGCTTTTGTACCTTGTACAGGCTGAAGCTCAAGATTCAGATCTTTAATATATTTTTATTTAAATTTATATACCGACTCAGTAAAACTACAACTCAAACTGGGACTGCCCCTATAGAGAAGAAGTTCTGGGGAGTGGCATGAGGGCCAGCAGACAATGCCACCCACATGGAGCCCCTCAGTGCCCTTGGCTAACCAACTCTAACAAGCAAGACTGAAAGGCAGATAAAGATGCTTTCACACTGTGATTGAGTCCAGTTATTTCCTCTGAGAGGAGAGATCTGGGAAACTAGCTGATGGGTGTGGTTCTTTCTGGTTGGAAGGTCCCCTGTGACACTCTAGGTGAAAGAGGTACTCCTTCCTACATTCCCAGGGGAAAGTTCAGTCTAGGCTACCTCACGCCCTTTTTTGCATGAAGACAGAAGATTCTGCATATGTGTTCACCCTAAGTAATGAATTTGTGTGTATCTTTTAACCTAAAATGTTGGTGGAATTGGAATACTCAGCCTTATTTCGATTTTCTAAGGAGTCTTTGCAGAAAGTCTTGGGCTGTGCTGTCTGAAAAATTGTGTTGCTGTCTTTTTGCTATTGGCTTTTTATAACAAAAGCAGTATAATATATCCTATTTAATGTTATATTGACTTACCATACCAGATGCCTGCTAAGTGCAGCTAGCATGGAGTCATTACACCCTCTATTAAAGTAGTAACCTTCAATTATGTCTACAGAGACTTGTTTTTCAGATGACAGGATAATTTACCTAAGAACACTAACCAGATTTATTTTGATTTAGTTCTACTATCAGAAAGAACTTATCTACCCAGAGCAAAAGCATTTGACCACCTATGAGATTTTTACTTATTAAAGTCCAGCCTAAAATGCCTTTAAAGCATTTGTTCTGTGAGACCCCTACTTAAAAGTATATTACAGGGTGATTGCTGTAGTATTTCTCTTGAATGATGAGCATTATTTGAAATGACAGTGCATCTGTGTCAAGTGCTGGTATGATCTCAGCATTTCTAATTTTTTTGGGAAATAAAATAATAGAAAATCTAGGCAGTATGTGTATGTTGGGGATGTATGGAAGGGGAAAAGGAAATTGGCTCATCAAAACCATTTTACATTACAAGTCTGAAGAATGACTCCTTCAAAACAGTGGTTTCCTGAAGGCCATAAATCTTTCTGCTTTGGCAGCCTATCTTAATTGTTCCTAGCTCTGAGCTGATCATTCAATATATGTGCTCTTAATAACATTCAGTTGTGATTTTTAGCCTTCAAAAGAGAGAAGTGTGCACTTGTTTCAGCAGCCTGTGCTCAGCAGAGGTGGGCACAGAGGTATTACTTTGGTGGTAGCCACGATTCACAAACCCAGGGGTGTTTGACAGCCCACCTGAGCAGGCTGTGCTCATGCACTGTGTTACTGGAACGAGTGTGCACTGGAGATGGAGAAAGAGGTTAATGGGACAGTTTCCAGAGGTGGTCTTCAAAATAAATTAGATGATCTGGAAGTATGCCCTTCTCATTGAAACTGTGGCTGTTGCAAAAGCAATTGAATCCCAATAAGTTGTGTAGGTGTTTTTGTGCTTTGCACAGGAAGAGCACAGCAGGGAGATGTTTTGATGGTTCCACTAGAGAAGCAGCAGAACTTGTGCTACAAAACGGCCTCAGGAAGAGGGCAGAAGGGCTATGTTTGTATCACCACAGGCAACACAGTTGTCCCAAAAATGTGTGAAGGTATTTCAGGAATCACACAATTTCTCGGTTGTAAGGAAAAGGTTATTACCCTGTGCCTGCCTGGGCTCTCCTCTTCTGCAATTACTGGGGTGCCAACGGTGTGTGTGGAGGGGTAGCCCCTTCCTTCTCTTTTGAAGTGATTGTTTCATCCTGTGGCTAGGGAAGCAGCTGCACACCTCACTCACCAAGGCTGTGGACAGACAGGTCCCATCCCTTGGGTGATGCTCTTGCTTGTGCTGTTCTTATGCTCCTGCAGCTGTCTGCTCTGCCCAGGCAGACCAGCCTGGAACTGCCACTTGGATCATGTCAGCTTCACCTTGTTCATGCACTTCCATCCTTTTAAACTCTTTTGAGAGAGTGCAATCTACTGTCTTATTTTTCAATGTGTGAGAAGTGCTGAAATCACTTCTCTGGTATAGGTTGTGTAATGCACAATTCAAATCAGGAGTTTGTTATGGTATAATAGTTAAGGCAATGGGCTTGGCAGGAGTTAAAGGAAAGTTAAAATAACAGAACAGAACCAAGTAAAAATATTTGACTATTCCAACTTTAGGCTGTAAACTACATATAGTTTACAAATACAAATATATGAGGTGAGAGAAGAATGTTCCTCAGCACAGCTGGTGAATAATTATCAGTTAGGAGTGTTATAATTTCCACAGTAATGTCAGGGACAGTATTGCACTAGAGTGGACATAAATTTCCTAGAGAACAATTGTTTTGTTTCTTGTCTCCTGCAGTAGAAATGAAATTGAACAAATGGCTTAATACACACTGAACAACCATTTTTGAAGTTCAGATATTTGTACAGCTAATACATGTAATTATTGCTTATGGTATTGACTTTTTTGAAGGTCTTTTAGTAAGAGTTAACACTCCTCTACTACTGACCTACTTAAAATCTTTGGTTTAGATCCTCAGCTGCCATGCAGCAGCTGGTGTGCCATCTGAAATTCTACCTGCTTTCTTCACAGACCCTATAGACTAATAGCAGAAAGGTCCCGAATTCTCAATTACATTGGCACTCCTTCTCATGGTTTAAAGAGAAAGGGGTGAGGAAGGCAGGGTATTTGGTGTTCTGAGCCTGTCTTCTTTTATCATTGAAAGCAGGGGAGTTTGAGTCCCCACCCCCATGGGACTTCATTAATACTTCTCCCAGGTGAACTTAGCCCTACACAAAAGGGTTCTTTGTATTTTGTCTAACCAGCTCTTTGTTCGGGCAGATATCCAGGGCAGCAGGGAAAAAGTCAATATTCTCTATTGAATCAGTGGCTTTTTCTTGCTATGTTTCAAAAGAGCATTTCAGAGACAAATTGATTATAACTGGCCATAGAAATAAATTCTCAGGTGTGTGTGTATGTCTATATATATATAACAACAAGGAAAAAATATGCTATTTACACTGAAAAATTTTCCTTGAAGAGGGAAACTAGACATTAGGGTCACCGTTTCACTGAAAAAAAATCAAACAACAAAAACCAAAAAAATACCACGACAAACACCCAAAGCACACCAAAAAAGCCTCAAGGGCTTTGCCTGCTGGATATGGGCCTTGCAGAGCTGAGCAATTGCAATTCTTATTTACAGTACCTGGTAAGATGAAAATAGCCAGAAGTTGTCCTCATGCCCCCTGACCTGACATTAGCATTTTTGCTATGTGCATGTGGCTATGGATGAAGGGAGAAATGCAGAACTCTCTTAATCTAGGCTTGTCTTCCAGAGGATAAATGTTAATGGTGTGTTTTGGGAGCATACCTGTGAGGTGCTGCTGGCAGAACTCACACTGCATGTTCTGCAGGATGCCTAGGGCTGCCCACAACAGCTCTGTGTGCAGCAGGACCTTTCCTGCTCCCCAGAACTGCTATGTGGAGGTTGTGTGTTTAAAGCCTTAAGTGGCTTAATTCTGTTCGTCTCTCCCTTCTTGTCGATAATTAATGTCCCAAAGAGCCTTGTACTGGTCATCACTGCAGGAGAGAGAGTGAAAACAGGCAGCTTTAATATGAGCTTCTCCTAAGGCTTGCAAGCACAGGTACTCTACAACACAAAGCTGTCTGATGCCATCGTGTCACCATAAGGTCTGAGCATCTGTGGGTTCAATAGAGTTATTCTCCCACTAGAGAAGGTAGAGAAATGCCCCTGTCCTCGTTCTAACAGTGTGGCATTCAACATGGGAGTTGCATCCAGTTTCATCAAAATATTTCAATGCCCAATTATAGACAGAAAAATAATACGTTTTAGGCTAGAAGGAATCTTAAAGATTATCTAGTTTCAACTCCCTTGCAGTGGACAGGAACATCTTCCACTGGACCAGGTCTCTCAAAATCCTGTACAGCTTGGCCTTGGGCACTTCCAGGGATGGGATCCACAGCTTCTGGGGCAACATGTATGACAGGCTGTCATTGTCTACAGGGCAACCTGTATGACAATTAACACAGCAGTTTAATTATGAGACTAGCATCCTAACTGCCAGACCAGATTTCTTCCTCTAACCAGTTTATAAGTGATTGATTCACCATATGAGGGTTGCAGTGAGGTTCCTCTTCCTCAATGCAGAAACTTTTCTAAATAAATTTATTTTCCCCTGGTAACCGCGTGTCATCTGAAGTCATGAAAGCGGAAGGAAGAAAAAAGTGGAATTTAGTTTGAATAGACTAAACTTCTCCTGGGAAGAAGAAGACACTCGACACTTGAGGATGGGAAAGTTTTAAAATATTTTTTCCTTCCCCCCATGGAGAGAACGTGCAACAACCTTCGTAGACAGCCATCACACTTTACTGTGCTAATCCAGCACTGAACTGAGACTCATCAGTGGCATGTCCTCTTCTAAAGAAAGAAGAGGAGGAAAAATAAATTTTAAAAAGACCCAAACAACTTGCTTTTACATCATCTCACCAGAATGTAAACTAAAGTGAATCTTTGATGTTACATGCACAGATGTTGTAGCTGACATATCTCATGGCAGGCACCAAGCAAGAAGTGACGGAATGGCAGGAAGTTGAGGAGACCACAAACATCCAGCGCTACAGGGATGGCCTGGAGCAGCAACCTACACAAACACAACAGTCTAACTTCATTGTTAATTAAAGCAGTGCTTTCCAAGGTACAAGAGAAAGTTGGTGCCGTACTTGGGATTCGGATTTTTAGCTGTGGTTATTGACACTAAAGAAAGATTTGGGGACAGAAGTCAAGGTGTAGGAACCTGCCAAGAGAGAGGTATTCATTGCAGGCTGTCTGCATGCAGTAAGTTGTGATATCTGGATGCTTGTTAAAGAGTTACAGCTTTTTGGATCATCAAAGAGTCAACATATGACAGCTGTTTGCCCATAGATTAAACCATATTTTATATGCTAGACAGATACTCCTATTTCATATATTATTATGCTTCTGTTCTTGGACTATCAGTGAGCAGGGAGGATGTCTTCCTCTTGTCACACAAATAAACTCTTGTGAAATTATTTCAAAGGATATTTAAACTTAATCACAGACTTCTGACTCTACTTTTTTTTTTTTCTCAGTCTTAACACAGAGTTTAAATCAGTTTAGTTAGTTCTCATCATTTGCATTCATATTTCAGGTCTGGGAATGTGCAGTGTTACAGAATCAACTGCATTGTAAAGGGGCCAAAGTAGGAAACTACATAGAAATTTAAAGGGCAGTGCTGCATGAGAAATAAAAGAAACTGTGAATGTCTGTATTGAGTAAAATGCATCAAAAAAAGCTAACAAACCAACAATTACCCAACACCATTCCTTTATGGGCTAGTAGAGCTTGGATTTTCTCTTGCTGCAAAATTACTGCATGTGTTTGCACAGGCATCACATGAAAATATGTTTCACCTTCATGTTGTTCACTTAATTCCCCTTTTGAATCCTGAGTGGCTTTGGGAGCAGCAGCTTGTACCATGTTAGCAGCAGTGATCCATCCTCTGAGCATCTGCTTCTGGGGGCAATGCTTGAGCTTACCAGCTTAAAATTCTTTATTGCACTCACTGATGCAGCAAACACCATTGGAAAAGCCTGGCTGGAGGAAAATCATTTCAAATGCAATAATAATGCTCACAGGTGATTTTTATTTTTCTCCTGTTCTTCTCTCAATGGCCTCTTTGCTTCCCTGTGTACTGCTGAGATGAAATGCATAAAGAAAATCCAATGTTGGAGCCGTGCAAGGAAAAGTTGTTCTATATGATGTATGCAGTAGGGTTCTATTGAGACCATCCATAACACTCCTGTCATTGTCCTGTTTCTGCTCCTTTAGCTTTTGATGGGTTTGGTGTTGACAACGGATTTTTCTGATTTCTCTGGACTTTTTATTTAAAGTTCAAGATGGTAGGAGAATGCCCAATGTATTTTGACCTAAATATTACGAAAATGTGTATAAAATGATCTGTGCAATCTGTCACAAAATGTAGCACAATAGCTGTTAAATGTTACCAGTTTATCACCAATATAAGTATCCCTGTGTGAGAGAATATGTTTTATATCTGTACTGCGGGGAGTGTTCCCAGTGGGGAGTTGGAAGGGACGTGCTTGGGACAATGCACTGTTTCTAATCAGCTATGCAAGTGTTGGTGAATGGCAGCAGATTTATCATCTGAAATTATTCTCTTCAAGTAGTTTTTTATTGTAATACCAGGAAACTAGTCTCTTTTTCTTTTTTTTAAGTGATTTATTGAAATCATCTGGCTATACTCTACCTAATAAAATGTAGTCTATGGCTGCTGGACTTCCTGCAGGAAAGAAGAATTAATCAGATATGCACAGGCACTATAAAGCAGAATGGAAGTTCTATCAGTTGCTGCAGCATAATGGAAAATACGTAGGATCCAGGCTCAGTGGGTGTAAGAGGGTTTAAGCACAGGGCAGGTCACTGGAGCCATATCCATTTTCCCCAGCTGAAGATGGTGTGTTAGTGTTGCAGTTGCTCGTGTGCTTGGAACAAACCAAACAGGAGCACTGGTGCAAGTGTTTTAGGAGTTATTTTGCTTCACTTTCAGTCAGCAAAAGCAATGTTTGGAAGCTGTTCTGGGTGGAAACCATTCCACATGAGAGACTTGAACACGAACAGCCCATTGTCTGCTGTTTATGCAGAGCCTCCTGCAAAGAAAAACTTGGTCATCCACGGGCACATCAGCCACGTGCAGGTTGAGCCATCTGCAGTGGTGGTGAGAGCTCTCTTTCTAGAACCACTCATAATAATTTAGGTCTGTTTTAGGAACAACCTTGCTTCTTGTTTGCTCTGCATATGCTGTTGCAGTTGTCTGGTACTGTAGTATTTAACAGCTCACTAATCATGCACTAAGTGACGTGGCTAATACAGACCCTGTGTGCTTATCCAAGGGCAAATCTCTACTGTTTTGATTTTAGAGAGGGTTTTTTTTCCTCTGAAATTTGTTCCTTTGTCTCTTTCAGAAAAGAGACCTGGTTAAAAATGCCTTAATTTTCCCTATGAGAATTTCTTTTCAATGAGTAAGTAGGAAAGTCAGTAAAATATATTTGTCAGTGTTTTTATGCAGATTCTTTCTTTACTCCCTGAAGAGAGCTGGGGAAGAGCTATTTGTTTTCCCAAGAGCCAGCAAGTTAATTTGAAAAAATGTGGGCTTGGTCTATCTGAACATTCTCCTCCCCCTCTTACCTGGTGGATGAAGTGAAAATTCTTGCAAGAAAGAAAAAAATTAACAAGACCAAAATGATGAAGACTGTGAGACCATGAGGAGACCAGGCTGTAAGGCAGACTGATATGGGAAAACGTAGTGTCTGGCAGCAAGATAACAGGACTTGTGGTGTCTGTGGCTAGATTGGTTTTGATGAATGACCAGCTTAGTTGTGTTGCCTCTGTGACTCAGTTATCTGAGATGCCTGAGGTCCCAGCTAAACTGAGCTTGCTATTTTACACTCAACAATTTTCTCTCTCCCACTGTGAATTCATGGTTGGCACGAGCTTGAATGATCTCTGTCCAGGTTTTTGGTTTGCAAGACTTGTTTTATATCAAAAATATATGTTTCTTGTTTGAAAGAAAATAATTTCCAAAAGTCTTCTGGAGAAAAAAAATGTTTCTCACCATGCATTGTTTGGAATATGATTGATATACTGTGTCTGAATTCTACGCTGCAATCCTTATGTCAGTTCCTTTTTCATGGATTGAGAATACATGAATTCTGGGGACATCCTTGTAGATTTCATGATGCAGTTGACTCTTGTAGCATGTAGGATTATATAGGATTTGAGCTGTTAAGTGGCTGATCTGGGAAGTGGCATGGCAGAAGAGGAAAGCTGGTCCCTCAGGCAGGAGAGATATCCTTTCTTATCTCTATTTATTGAAGGTGGGTCTGACTTTAAACATGCAGAAGTCTAGTGAGCCCTCAGGATGAGAATGTGAAATTACTTGTAGCTGAGCCTTTTCTTTCCCCAGTTTTTGTTTGTTAGTTCCAGCTCCCACATTGTTTTTTGCCTGAAAAGCTCCTGTTATACTATTGTAAAGTTCAGTGTGGGTGGCTCCAGAAAGCAATGCCTGTCTGGTCCCAAGTCAGACAGGGATGTGGGGAAGTAGTAGTAGTAAATGTTTGAGATCCTAGGTGTATTTGCTATGCTTGCTATTCTTTTAAGTGTTGGTGAATAACACAAATCCAACAAAAATGTGTCATACAACCAAGGAACATCCTGCAACATGCTTTGAACCATTGAATCCAATACTTGAAAACTGTTTCATTGTTTCTCTTGGGAATTACACAACAAAGTGTTCTCCACTGGAATACCTGGAATAAATTGGTGAATAGAATTGCTCTGAGGAGGCAGTCACCATCCTTAAGAGTGAGCTGCCCTCCGGAGCTGCTGCCTGGGGCACAACGACCAGAAGGTGCTGGGCTGGCTCTGCTCCCATCCCCTGCTCCCCTTCAAGGGAAAGGGGACTTCTAGGGGGCTGCCATGTATGTGGCAGGATCAGATGACAGTGAACAGATCCCATCCCCTGCTACCCTGTGTATACACGAAGGTGGTGAAGAGTCACCTTGGCTTCCTCTGCCTGAGTTTTGCACCACCCTGACCTTCACCCCTGCCCCAGCTTTACTTCATGAGCTTGTTTTGTTCTCTTTGACATTTTCCCAAGTACATTTTAATTGATTCTGCCGCCTTCTCTTCTTCAGTCTCCTGGCTACTGTTCATCTATTCTTCATGTACAAACAGAAATAAACAGTGGAAAAGTGGTACAAGTCCAGGTCAGAGCTCAGTTAATGCCTTCATCTTCAAAGGCTTCAGCTGTCTGGACAAGGAGCTGCTAGTCGTGCTTACCTTGAGATGCCTTTGGCACCAAGGCACACATTTTTGACTACTGGCCAGGATTCTAGGTTTTCACCATTGGGTTCGAAGGCAGGGATGTTACCTCCAGAGCCACTCACCACTTGGAAATTATTTAAAGTGAATGATTTTCCCTCTGTGCAAAATCTTTGTTGCTAGAATGAAATAACCAACTTTGTCTGGGTTTCTTCTGTCTTCCGAGAAGAGAGTACTTGGGTGTTGTGTGCACATTTGGTGGGAGGCCATTCTCTTTGTTGTTTCAAAGGGGTAATTACAATCATAGCTTATAAATCACTGGGGACGTGCAGGACTGTCCCCTCCTAATGCAGCTTTTTGCATATGAGTGATGGTTATTTGCATCCTGATGGTGTAGTTGTATCTGGTCTGAACTTAGCATTTGGATTTCATATTGCTCTGATCCTGCCTTTGCCTCTCTGAGCCTGCCAGACACATCCAGGGAAGCATGTGTGAGTTGACCTCTAGCAGAGGCCCTGCAATTGTTATTTCTTACTCCTTAATCCCATTTCCAAACTGTGGTATTGTTAAGGCAAAGTTTACCACCTGAACTACCTCAGCAGGACAGTGGACAGCTGTGCTGGAGTCAAATTTATCCTGGGGAAGGATATTTCCGTCAGTTTGTTTGACAGTGACATTGTGAGGGGAGTCACAAGGTTGTAGCCAAAATACAGTGGCTTAAGAGCTGTATTAATAGACCCATAATTACTAATGACATTTCAAGAATTAAACACAATATCACTCAAGTTTGAACTTGAGATCTGGGAGCAAGCCTGCAGAGATTGGTTCTAGTTGTGAAATATCTGCAACTTTAGAGTATCATAAAAGGGGCTGACTCCACAATGCTAAATGATGATTGCTTACACAAAGGAGGTAGCACCAAGGGAACAGCTGAACTGATTTGTTTACAATACTTCCTCCCTTTACAAACAGAGGAAGCAGTGGCTTTGTAATTAAAAATCTTAGTGCAACAACAATGCTACCTACATTTTTGGCTGGGAAAATAATTTATTGCTCCCTGTAAAATTTGTAGAGAAGGCAGCCCTGAGGTCTTGTTAAACCCACCACGACTGGGGAAGTCCTCCCTCTGGCTCTGGGCTCCCACTAAGTAGTTTCCACCTCTGCCCATTAGGCTCATGTTCCCATCCCATATTCCTAATCTATTTGGCTATGAAAGTGTCTGGCTAAAATTGTTGGAATTCTGGAGTGTATTGGTTAGAATATTCACCTGGAATTGGTGATACTGGGATCCAGGCCAGTAGAAATTACATGGTATTGTTTAAATACAGAATAAATACATTGTTTGGGCTGTGGGT
Source organism: Cyanoderma ruficeps (assembly GCA_008694505.1). Taxonomy (NCBI): domain Eukaryota; kingdom Metazoa; phylum Chordata; class Aves; order Passeriformes; family Timaliidae; genus Cyanoderma; species Cyanoderma ruficeps. Next base: position 6,387,816 of record VZDJ01000056.1, on the reverse strand, counting down.
TAGATCCTATTGTGATATCATGGGTAACCAAGTACTTTGGTACATTTATGTATCTAAATAGATGTTTATCTATCTAAATCTGGTATGGTCCTAATGAGATTCTTCCAAAGGATCCAGGACACTTGAAACACCCACTGTATATAATTATTTTTAGATCTTTTCTTTACCTTTGCACATGTGTATTTTTCTTGCAGTTGTGTGTAATCCAGGAAGGAAACATTTCCATGAGGAGAGGTAGTACATTCAGCCTTACCTATATTTAGAAAACAAACAAACAAACAGAAAAACTGCTATAGAGCAGAAAAAAATTGCGTGTTTCTGGATGTCAGGAAGAAAGCAGCGGAGTAGACACCCTAAAAACACCTGCATTTGTTAGGTGCACATTACAGGGAGAATGCAATGTGCAAACAATTCTGGTAGTTTTGTTGCACATCCAACTATCCCGGCTCTTCGGAAATCGTTGCAAATTAAAGTGAGCTGGTAATTATCCTCCAAGTACCCCTCAGTGCTCCAAGTAGCACTGGAAGAGGCCTTGCTGGCTCATATACAGCCTGTGCCTCGCAACAGGATTCCATGAGCTGGGCTTTGCTGCTGTTATGGTACATCTCCATGTGTCAGTAAGTACTGGAAAGTGGAGACAGATAAATCTTGCCTTAAAACACATAGCAAGCATGAGAGAAATGGAGCTGGACAAGCAATTTGTAAGCTGCTATTGTAACTTTTCATATTCACTGAGTTAGATAGAAAAAAGAGAAGGTGTTTTGGGGTAGATTGAGATCATGGTTATGTTGTAACCATAGTTCATCAACTAATTCTGATCTATTAAGTAATGTTGTTCTTCACAAAATCACACTCTTTGTACTCTTTTTTTCTGTGTCCATTTTTGTTACTTTACCAAGGGGGGAATCCTTGCTTTTCTTCCCCATAGGCCTCCTGCCAATGGCCCAGGTCTGCTACCACAGCCTTCTGGTTAGGGGTGAAGGTTCCCCTTAAGATGGGCTCCCACAGACTCAGACATGGGGCTCTCATCTCCTGCTCCCCTGGCTTGGGGTGATATTCTTTTGCCTGGATCAGAAAATTCGCTAGTGTACCTAACGACGCCTAACAGAGAGTTTTTGGGACACACTGCATCTTTCAAAATTGGTTTATTTGCATGTGTGACTGGAAGGCAACCAAGTTCCTCTCAAAAAAGTAGAGCAAAACAAAATCCCACTTAACCTCCTACGAAAAATTTAGGTCCTTGACTTTAAGCAGAAACAAGAAAAGTTTTATATAAATACATTCTGAACTTCACTCAAACTTGTTTACCATTAAAACTTATCTCTGAGCTTGCAATTGCAGAATTTGATGTTGTAAGTGTGGTAGAGCCACGTAGCACATACTTTAAAGCAATTTATAGTACTGAGAATCTAATAAAGGTAGCTGACAAGATAATTGCCAAATTATAGGAATACATTGCCACCACTCGCACACAAATGCTCTTTAATTATTTTTCGGTATCTGAGGAAAGAAAGAGGAATGCTGAGCTAACAGGCAACATGTAATCCATCTGTGTTTGTTTTGGTGCATCCTGGGTTTGTGGAAGACACCGAAATGAGATGTTGTCTGGGGTACAATGACCTTTGTGTGCAGGAAAAAAATTGCCACTTGCTAGACTAACAGTGTAAAACAAGAGAGTTGCTTGTCTTTGGATTATGACCTGGTCACCTAAAGCATGTGGGAAAAATGTGTTCAGATAAAGGCTACAAAATTGTTAACACTTTGAATTACGTTTAGATTACAGAGCTTTATACAACTAGCAGTCTCCGTGTTATTGAAAACCTTATCAGCTGCCATTCAGTGAATGCCTTCACTAATAAAGTGCTTCGTGGAATTTGTGCATGTGTTTGTGCCTGGTGTTTGTCCAGCCACATCTTGGGGATTTCCTTCTGAGGCATCCATCTGATTCTAATCCCAGCCAACAATAGTCATTTCATTCCATTATAGTCTATCACACAGTAATTAAAGAAATTATTTCCATGCTATTGTTATTATTGTCTGTGTATACATCACAGATGAAAATAGGGGAAATATTTCTTGTTAAGACAGTCATCTATGGCATTATTCAGCCACTTGTCTGTTATGATTTCTTGATCCATTTAGAAAATGACATCAAATTACAATGATATGGAACTCTCTAATAGCATCATTGTCTGCTTTCATTCTTTCAGGTTTTTTTAAATTAAGTCAGGAGTCTATTCTATGAGGAGTAAATGATCTTCATTTATAATACCCCATTCAAAGCTTACTGCTTCAGATAGTCGAAACAAAAGGCTTAATGAAAACTGACATAAACTAGAATAGGAAATCTTGGTCAGGCATTTCTTACGGATAGGACAGATAAACAGATCATTCTTCTTGTGAAATACAGCTCACTGGCAGCACAGAATACCAGCATTATGTGAGCATACACCTCTTACTGATTGTGTTCAGCACCCCCAAAGTACTCTGCGGAAGCAAATGTGAAACCTTGATTTGGAGGTTTGGTTCTGCAGAAGGCCTGGACAGGCTGGGGGTCAGTGTCAGGATTCAGCATTGTCACTTTGGTGTGCTGGGAAGAAAATGCAGCAATAGCAGTGGGAAGGTGTGGAGAGGAGCCTGGAGGAGAGGGAGTTAATGTTGTGACTGTGCCATGGCCTCAGGCAGAGCACGTTTTCCTTATCTGTGAGGAAAGGCTGAGGGCCTGAACACATGGGGCTGGAGATACCTGGCACAGCCTTGTTGGATGTTTTCTCTGACCAGACAAAAGCAAGTTTGAGAATAAAAGAGGGAACCCTCTCCAATACGTGCACAGAGTAAGGAAGTGATGACAGGTAGTAGATATCAGCTCACTGAGAGCTGGTTGGAAATCCTCTCCTTTCAGAATCCAAAAGCTTGGACTGTTTCACAGCCCAAATCTCTTAGACTAGATTTCCAAATTGAATCTTCCAAGAAAAATAAAGGCTTGTCCTGAGGTGTCATTTGAAAGCCCTGACTTTCTCTTGTGGGGATGGAAATATGCTTGGAAAAAACTTTTGGGTGGGGATTATTGTTCAATACCAGTCAAGAGGTTAGACCTCTTTTTTTTTTTTTTNTTTTTTTTTTTTTTTTTCCCCACCTTCAGGATTTCTGTTTGTTTTATCTTCAGATCTGCTTGGTTTTTTCCAGCAGTGCAAGGAAATCACTTCTTTAGCCACCAGGGTTATGCTCTTTGGAGGTGTGAAGAATTTTAGATGCACAAAAAGAATGGTAGGATTTCATGTAGTTGCAATACCTTGGAAGAAAATTAAAACCTGATCAGAGGATTTGTGTTCAACGCCCCAGCAGCTGGTAACTCCTGGAGCCAGCACAGCCTTCAAGCATGTCTGCTACCAACCTTCTCTCCCTGGGACAAGCTCCCAGCAGCTGCCCTCAGTGGGCATGCAGATCCACTGCTTTTGGCTACCTGAGTGCAGATATTCCTATCCCACAGAAATTGTCTGACCTGGTGTGGGTACAACAGCACCGGAGTGAAACAGCTGGATCAGCTTAGAGTGCTCAGGGGACAAGGTACCCCTCAGCCTTGTGCCAGGTGAGGTTACCACAACCATCAGACTCCATACAAGGAAGCTCTCAATGACAATGTAATTGTTTTGGCTAAAAATATTTCTTTTTGGAGCTTTGGAACTTCCAAGCAGGTCTTCTGTTTGTTGTCTGAGTCAGGCCTGTGGTTGCAGCTGTGGACATCGCATCTGTTCTCATTAGTTACTCATGCTCAGCCGTGTCTCTGATCTGACCTCCCTGCCTCAAGCACATGGTGCAATTGCACATTAATTGGCTACCAAAGTGCTTTTCCTGGATAGGAATTTTGGGAACAGCTTCCTACTCGGTTTTGCTATTTCCTACTCAAATCCGATGTTCACTGCCAGTGTTGGCATAAAACGAAAATCTTCCTTCGTGTGTTTGTCAAAATCAGAGCAAAGCCTACGGCTCTCAAAGCAGCATACATCTTTTGGGGGGGATGGTGAAGAGATATTTTCAAAAATATTTTAAAAATTCAATTTCCAAAAATCAAAAAAACCCAGCACAGAATGGCTCATCCTTACATTAACTTTTTGTGCTCAGAAATGCACGTCTGAGATGTATAAACTGGTTTTCCAACAGTATTGATCCTTTAGGGTACTTAAACATGTGCATTCCATGGGCACCAATATATGACGAGTAACATAACTGCAGCACCTTTACCAGAACATGGGGACTGAAGTGGTCTTGTCTTCTGTGATCAATCTGGTTTGCAGGTTCATCAGCCTGACCTGTACTTTGGTTGATGAGGAACGTCAAAGCACATTATCACCCTTTAAAAGAACTCAAGCCTATTCATTTTCTTTATTTCTCTGCATTTTTAGTCAATCAAAAACTGGGGAAGACAAATGTCCTCAGTGTGCAAAAATCTCTGGGGCAACATACAAAAAATATCTTCATTTACTTTAAAGACCTCTTACTTCTCCCCACACAGGATTTCTGCTTTCAGAAATCCTCCAAGTATATTTTCAGTCATGCTTTGAATAATCCATACTTGTAACCAAATTGTGTTTGAATTTTTCTTTCCCTTTTTAAATAAGAAATAGGGTAAAATCAATAGGGTATGTTTGCAGTCAGCAACTTTGTCTATCACTAGTTTTAAACAACTTTCCAATTATAAATTATTTCTCATTATGTTTTTCTTATCTAGTGGCGTCTCTGAATTAGGTTTCACCTCAGTGCAGTTAAGAATGTAAAAACAGTTTAATAAGACCTAAATAGGTGCATAAAACTAAAGGTGTAAGCAAAGGTTTCTCTCAAATGTAAACAACTGGAAGTTCACACTGCTGTTGTTTTCTGAAGGTTCTTGTCTGACTCACTTTATTCAAGCACTCCTGAGGTCTGTAAAGTCCCTACTGCACGTAAAGTTAACCGTGGATAAGTGGTTGTGGCATCTGGACTTGGGTTTCAAGAATATATTTTGTAAATGTAAATATTGTCTCTCATTAGTATGCTCCAATATTTGCTTACAATGCTGTTTGTGTGAATTTCCTAGCAGAGAGATTTGCTAACAAATTATAGCTGGAAAACAGCAAAAGTGAAGCAAACTCATTTGCAGGATAGAAAAATAAAAGTACACAAGGTACTACAGACGGCAGCCACTCAGTTTTTAGCGACAGCATTTGCATTTCAACACATTTGTGATTAAAAAAAAAACCCTCACAGTAAGAGCTGGCCAAGGGTTTCTCCTTGTCCTCAAGAAAAGAGCAAGTGTGAAGAATCCCTTGCTCTCAACATCTATTTTTCAATTTACCATTCATGATACTTTCAGTAGTTGCACTGCTAGCAGGTGGTGTAATAACTGATAAAAGCTGTTTCTTAACTATTTCTGTTTTGCTGTAACTAATTGACATAAATATTTATGCTGTAGTTATCTGTAAAATATATTTTTCTGTAAGTACCAATAACAAACCAATCTTTTAATTATGATATAGAACAGCTGGTGGCATTCACAGAAACATTTCCTTTTGACAGATAACTCAGAGAACAGGGAACAGTGCTATTTTCACTTGGACCCTTTCAAAGAAACAGGAAAATAGGAAGGGAGTTTTAATATTGTATTCTACATGCACATTAACTCCCACATTGTTTTCTGTCCAAGATTATAAACAATGTTCATTTGAGAGGCTTTAGATTTATTCCTATTTTAAATACTGTAGGGAATGATTAAAGATGCTGAGCATTAATCTTGTGATGGTACATCAGAGGCACTTCCAGCTTGTGCCCCACAAGCTAAACCCTGTGCAGGCACCAAAGTCTGTAACCTTTCTGCTGCTCCCTGATCATCTGGTAAACTTTTCATCAAATACTCAGCCCTTTTTGATGTCTGCCTGTGTGATACTCGTCAAGAGCTGGAAAGACAGATTGGTGCTGGATAACTACTGTTTGGACCCAAAAGGCATTTAATAGCTGTGTTACAATCCTTAGAAACTGCTCAGGGGTTCTTTACCAGTAGTTAATGGATGTGCTTTAAGTGATGAAAACAAAATAAAGTCAGAGTGAGCTGAGCTCCTCCTAACAGTTTGTAAATCCTAAGTACAAGATGGATTCTGCTCTTAACTTCATCTAGAAGTTTATAAATTGATATGAGAATGAGGGTGATAGGAAGATATGGCTTAAGGTCAGCTGTTGTCTCATGGTTTTCAAGAACCAGCAGACTCAAATTCAAAGCATCTGTTGCAAAACTAAATGAATTCTAGTTGAAATTTATTTCTAGAAAAGTTGTCCGTTGGGACATTCCTACAGTAAGTTGAATATTTATTTCTGCTGTGAGACATAATTGCATCTGCTGTGTGTTTTTGATTTCTGAATGTCTGGGGGCCAAATCTCAGTTGCTCTAAATGGGTAAAGCTGTTCTCCCTGCTTTTGTTATGGAAAATTCTGCTTGAGATATCAAGCTGTGGGAAAGTTGTTTTGTTTTGGTTTTTTGTGAGGAGATGACTTGGATAGGTTTACTTTTTGGTGGGTTTTGGGTCTTTTTTCTTGTGGAGATAGGGTCAAACTACAAGCAGAATACTTGCAGAAATGTTGTTCTCCTGTGTCTGGTAAAAAGCCTAGTTTAAATAGTTTCCTTAATTAAAAAAAATGGACTGTTCTAGTAAAAATTATTCTTTTGTTTTGCTCAAGCTTTTATTTCCTATAGCACAATAATATAATATTAACAACCTAAATATTTTCATTCAAAATGGTGCCACTTCTCTTAGGTGGGAGTATGAAACTTCATCCTTGCATCCTTCACCATGGGCCAGGTTCCCTGGCTGAACTGACATCCATCATGGGTAGGAACATCAACTACATAAACTCTTCCTCTGGCTGGTTTCCAGTGACAGAAATTTGGGGCTTGGAAGATCTTTTGAGGGTGTTTTAGAGTTTTGTGTTGTTGGGTTTGTGGGTTTGTTGGTTGGTTGGTTGGTTTTTTTAGTAAGAAAATACTTTAATTTTAACATCTCTAGCTTTGATGTGTTTTTAAACAAATTCCACAGCAAGGTTGTTTTGCTCAGTAATCATTTTCCCCCTGAGAGAGGTTTATATGTGATCTCCCAAAACATCTCCCCAAAGCTTCTCCAGTGTCATTTATTGCATGTTGAAGAAGGTTTTTATGGAAACAGGGGCATGCAGGCAGAGTAGGTGCACATCCCTTTACACACCCCATTGCTGATGTCCCATGCTCTGTGGATCTCAACATGAGAATCATGAGATACCTTCATAATATTAGCATTTCAATACAGAAGTTTGGGGTTTTTTTTTCAGGAATTCCAGCTGTTGTTTCTTAGCTCTTTGTCTAGCTACTTTGTGCATGAAATAATTCATGTGGTTTGGACATCTATTCAGGAGAAGGCTTTAAGTTCAGCTTTTAAACTGTTTAGTTTGTGTATGAGGCATTTTTTTCCCACTAGCTTTACTTTGGACTATTAGCCATAGCTGTATCTGGGCCAAGATTTTTCACGAAGCATCAAGAATTTACTGAATACATATGTTCATTCTGTTTTTCCCCCTTGAGACTACCTTTCTCCTGCAATCCAGCCTGGAAAAGACACCACTGAAACAGCCTTGACACTGCACGACACTTCCTCCCCTTCATGTTCTCCTCCTCTTGGGTTTTTCAGGAAACCACTGGGGCAACATACAAAACTGCAAATAAAATGCAAATTTACGGTTATACCACTCATGGATAAAAATCACAATTTAAACAAGTAAGTGTAAATATTGGATATATGCCAAAAGACAAAACAGATTAGCAACTTAGTTGATATGCAGAAATCTTTCCTGCTTTGTTAGCGTTGATACCACATGCTAGTCTGCTCTTTAGGAGCTTGAAAACAAATTTCTAATCACAGAGGGTCAAAACTGGTAGCAGGGCGCTTAAATCTCTTGCTTTGAGCTGTGGACCTACTTCATGTTGATTTATAATTTTTTTTAACCAGACAAACTCAACAAGTTTCAACTTTCAACTGAAGATGGGTGACCTAGAAAGAATAGTCCTCAGCCCCCTGATTTTTCTGACTTCATCCTCCAAAATCTTGTCCTTTCCTACTAAGTTTCCCAGGAAATGCAGCTTTGCAACAGACCCAGTTTTATTATTTACACTATTTAAGATTGCCCAGCTTGAAGCAGATTTTCCAGCAAGGGTGAAGGGTTCCAGCTGCTTGGGTCTTTTAAGAAACCTTAAACTTGTCAACCAAAAATCATGTAAGCAATTTAAGCATCACACCTGAAACTCTGGGCTGTTGTTTAGTTATATGTATTCTCACCAGATTCTTTTTTCTGTTCAAGCTGTGCATGACTACAGCAGAGGGACAGAAACTCTGCTAATAGTCCAACATACCCATTCTTATGGCTCCTCACACTGTGGGGTTTGCAAGCTCTTGGTTGTGCTCTCTCTTTCCTAAGTAAAAACTGTACAAGTTTCTCTGCCTGTTTTATGTTGGGGTTAGCAGAAAGGAGGTTGCTGTAGAATGTGGGTACAAAGCAAAAGTTTTCAGGGGTTTGGGTTTTATCTTAGTTGGCTAGAGTGAACTAGAGTTGGGAAAAGTGAACTTTACCTCTAAAACAAACTATCACTTTTTTCTGTAGCTGTTGTCTGTGTTCTCTTTGCCCTGGATCTCCAGGGGCCCTTGTGTTTTGATTCCCAGTCACTGAGAGAGGCTGGCCAAGGACTGAGATGGACAGGTCAGAATCACCAGAGTGGTTTTACCTTCTCCTCTGACTGATTTCCAGGCAGGACACAGATGTTTTCAGATTCTCCTACTTGTTGGTATCAGGACATCAGTTTGTTATTGCCGGAGGCAAATTCTTCTCATGTGCATGATTGCAAATGCTACATAAGGACTATGTATGATAGAATGTAAGAATGTGATAGATGAAGTAGAATAAGCAATTGCACTTTGCAGAGTTCATATTTGGTATTCAGCTTGCAGCAAGAATAAGAAATTGAATGGTTTAACTCAGTATTTTTTGAGGACCATCACCAACAGTGATAAAAATGACAAGATGACAAGACCACATGTGCACTTAAGGCTGAAAAAATAAAAGCATGGGATAATTCGATCCGTAGATTTAATTTTCATGCTTTTGCAGTCTCTAAGGACTTAAATGACTGACAACTCTAATAGCAAAAATCTGGATCTGAGGGTCTTCCTTCACTGACCCAGCAAACCTTTGCCAAGTCATGATGGCTGCCTGATGCACAGCCTGAGTGTCAGCTGAAGAAAGAGAAACACCTGGGATTCAAGAGCTGAAAAAGACATTTAAAAAGGAAATACAAGATGAAGTGGAAGAAGGTCACAGGCAAAGAGCAAAGACTGGAGCAGCTAAAACTAATGCTGTGGGCATTGCTGGAGATGAGACTGTTCCTGCTTCACGGATCATATGGATTTCCAGCCTTGGTTTTGTCACTGGCAACACCACGCTGTTGTGATGTTACCAGTTTGAGAGTGGATCTTCTCCAAATGTCCATCATGTGGCAATGCTCTTCCTCTGAAAAGAGTATCAACCACACCTGGGTGTAAGAGAGGTGAAGGATGCACCAGGGAGCAGTGGGCTGCAAGGAGAGGCTCTGCTACCAACTGGAAATGCCCCAGAGCTCATCTGCAGATGTGAGCTCCTATTCAATGTGATTTCCAGCAAATCTTTAATCGAGTTCATGACCAGCCTTCTTATGTCACTTTTATCTGGATCTCTCTCGTCTCACCCCATAAAAAGTGGGTTTTATGAAGATGTGGAGTAGCCTACTGCACAAGTGACACATCACCTCCTGAAATCTAATAGAGCTGTCATCCTCGTGCTGCTGTTGTATCTGTTAAAGCCATCAGCAGAACATCTGTCCCTCCGTATTTTATACATTACAAACCACTTTGCCAACTGCCTCCACCCAGCCAGGTTGCCGGAAACACTGCATTTTAAATGCTTTTAGAGTGGGAGGAAAGAGGGAGTGTTTTTTTCATTTTTCAGTCAGCTGCATCTGATAAAAGAACACTTTGTAGTGCTGGGTAACCCCAAACATGTAAAAGCTGGTTTGCAAACCATGCTGCAGTATTATAAAAAGGACTGGAGCTCTTCAAAACTCATTCGATTGGAATCACATTGGACCCAAATTTGGCAAGAAAACTGCCTAATTTCAGTGCTGAAATCTGTAACAAACTGGAAGTAATTCTCCATTAGCATGGAGTTCATATAAATCAAGGCTTCTGCCTCCAAAACTGAATTACCCACAACAGCACAAGCTATTGTTGCTTTTAGGAGCAGACATCCAAACCCAACCATGTCCAGTTCCAGGTGTTCAATGCTGTAATGGGGACCAGGGTTTTTCAAGATATTTGAATAAGTTAAACAGCATGTTGAGCTTTCCTGAAAGAACTGGTCTCCTTTTGGAGGAGATTTTAACCCTTTCAAAAAAAAAAACTGACCTGTTTTTTCTGATTCTGAATATTTTTAGAAATATTCTAAATTTCCATAGAAATATTCTAATTTTCTGGCAGGATCTTTGTATTTGGCTTGATGATGCCCCCAGGAAAGAGCTGCAAAGAAGTAATGAGCCTGAACCAGCAGCAGAAGGCTGGAGAAAGTGGTGATGAAACAGAGGGAACAGGAGCAGACTCCAGAGCATGTCCAGAGGAGCTTCAGTGGCAAGTCCCTCTTCTCCACAAACAGTTGGGTAACACAGTTTCAGCACATGCACCTCAAACAGAATTTGATCTCCTTGTAAAGAGTGAGGAGCTGAGCAGATTGTTATTAAAATCAACCAGATTTCGTTGAGTTAACTGTAGGGTGGCAAACATGAAATAGCCAACTGATATTTCTTTTTTATTCGTGTTTTAATGCTTTTTTGCCTGAACAGCAGCAGGTGTTCTGGGCTGCCCTGTCAGCGTTTCCATATGGGTCAGAAACTAAATCAGCTACTGAATTTGGATGCAGAGTAATTAATTATTCCTGCAATACTTCTCTCTCTTTGCTGATACTGCATTTATTTTCATTTTTGGGCTGTACCTGTCTGTGTGGCAGTTCCCAAGGCAGTGTCTGACTCTGTTTGCAGCTTGGTGTAGTGAAAAGAACATCTTTTGCTATCCCTGATTCTAAATGTTACTATTGTATTGTGGGTTTTTTTTTTTACCTGACACCCTTTTCCTTAGACAGTGCTGGAGAGTCAAACCATATGTAAAGATGCTGTAGCTTTAAAGCACTGCGATTTGGATTGATATGGAATATGGTGTATTTGAGAGTTCATCTTGAGGGAAAAGTCACAGCACAACCAGTTTATTAGCCATGGTGCTTCTTGATATCTTGAGAAGCTCACCCTGTTGCACCTGCCAAGAAAGGCTGTCTCCTGGAACAGTGAAGGCAGTTTATCTCAATAGATACTTGGATACAGCATAAAGGACATTTGCTGGCTGTGTACCTGCTTTCAGAATGGGTTAAGACTAAACTCCATGTGTCTGCAGCCTGAGTATGTGCTAGTGATAAACTCACAATCAAAGAAGTGAAACCCTTTTGAAGATCAAAAGAACTGTTGTTAAGTGTATCTGATTACAAGCAATGGTCTACAGTGTCTTGTAGCAGCAAATGCAGTCAGTGACACAAACAGGAGTGGTTGGGATGGATTGATGGAGACATGGGGCTTTAAGAGTCTCTTCTCTCGTCTTGGGCACTCTGACCCAGTGTCAGGAGCAAAATACACATCGCTGCTGCCACATACTTCCAGTTTCTCTTACAAGCTGGGTTTTCTGTCAGCTGGAGAGACCTGGGAGGAGCAGTGCAACTGTCAGATGCATTTTGTCATGGAAAGATATCCTGACTTTTAGAGAGAAAGGAAAGCTGTACTTTCTCCCCCGCTTCTCCTTTTCAGACATGTCCAAGAATGAAAGGGAAAAAAACCCACACTTAATTATGACATGTCTCATCCTTACATTTTCCAGTGTTATGAACTCATGTTGCATGGTTTAGTCTTTGTTCTAGTCCTAAAATACTTTCTAGTGTAGTAATATTAAAAACTGAGAGCCCTCTTTTCTCTTCCTCAGACAGTCTCTCAGCATTCCCCTCCAGGACCATAACCTTGTCTATCTCCTGAGGTTTGAGGGATGAGGGGAATATTTTAGACTCAGGGCACACAGCTCAAGGAGTCCCTGAGACTAAAGTAGCCACGTGCCAAGATCAGTGCTGATGGGGTAGGGAGGAGTTTGATTAATATGCTGAAACTTAAGCTGTGTCTGCCAGAGGCTGGTACTAAAATACAAAAAAAAAAAAAAAAAAAAAAAAAAAAAAANAAAAAAAAAAAAAAAAGAAAAAACCACCAAAAACCACCAAAAAAACTTTGAACAAGATAAATGTTTGAGAAATGCTGTAGATGCCTCACATTGTCTGGGAACAGGGAGGAGAAACTTTGCTTTCTTGTACTTCTGCACAGGCCAGACACTATTTTGCCAGTAGATACTGAGAAGCATGTGAGAAAGGATAAATGGAGTATCTGGCAACAGGAATTTGCACCAAGGCCACCTCAATGGCAGCCCCAGAGCAGGTTTTTCAGTCTGAAGCAGGTCACAGGCACTGACATGCGCTGTAGCTAATCCTTCCCTCCCACATCCTCCATTCTAAGCAAAAATCATCTGTGCCTGTCAGCACTTGCAGGAGTTGTGGTATAAAGGGGTCTGTACAGTGATTCTAGTCTCATCTAGGGTATAAAGTGATCATGCTCTCTTCCTCTCACCTCCTCCCCCTTCCATATATCCCAGCAATGGATTTCCCAGAGCACTTCTGTCCCATAAATAAGGCATGGTGTCACTCTTGTTTGCCTGCCAGAGAAACCGGGTAACACCTGGAAATCTGAAGAGGAAGGGAAGAAATATTTCATTTTAAGTGATTTCTAAATGAAGAATTTTAGAACAAGTGAGTCAAAAGTGTATCTTGAGGAGAGGGGAGTTCAGTAAGGCACTGTATGTTGGAAATTTCAGCTGTTTTTTATAAGAAATGCTGCATAGAATCATAGCACAGCCCAGATTGCAAGGGATCTTGAAAGATCATCTTGGGTCCAACTTCATGAAAGGTCCAACCTTGTCATGAAGAAAAAAATGTGATTAAGAAAATGTCCTGGTCTTGCTGTTTTCAGGCATGTTCAATTGTGCCTTGCTTTTGCCAAGGTCAGATGGTGTCACCAGAGTGGGAAATGGGGCTGGTGGGCCACTCCTATTAGTTTTCATACGCTCTATGTAACCAAAAACTGAAGCATAATCTGTTGGCACAAGATTGTCTGTATATCCTTAGTTCAGTCAAAGAACTTTTCTGAATACTTGGCACTTTAGTCTCGACCATGGTTTACATCTGAAGTAATTTGAAGGTTTATTTTGATTAGAATATGAATAGTCATTTTTGATTAGCAGTCTGCATAGATCAGAAATGATATTGCAGATCTGAAGCCCTGCTGATTGCCAAAGGTAACACATTCTCTGTGCTTACTCAGGTTTTCAGTGCTGAACTTTTTTGAAGTTGAGCTGAACCATGCAATATTTGTTTGCTTTGCAACTGTTGTCTAGCCATCTGCTTTAGGTTTTGCTTGATTTCAAGAAGGGATGGATTGTTTTGGCTTTTTGTTTTCTATTAAAGATGTTGGGCACATCAATCCTCTGAAAAATCAAAACGTCCTCAAGATTAATTACAGATATGGGTCAGCTATTTGTTGCATTCTACCCATATGAAACAGGTGTTTGGGTTGGCAAGTCATCCAGGAGCAAAGGAAGGACTTCATAGTTTTTTTTTTTTTTTTCTCCTTTGAGTTTATGGTAAAACTGAGCCTTACACATTCTCCAGGAGTCAGTTACTTCAAATGTCGTGTTCTGCAAACAATCCTTACTGGAATGGTTTCGTAGAATCACAGAGAAACTGAGGTTGGAAAGAAAATGTACAGGTCACTTAGATCAATCCCTACACAAAGGAAGACCATGTGCCTTTGTCTATATCATAGCCACCTATGAGGTAGCTGGAGGAAGCAATTTGATGCACCTATCCTCAGCTGGTTCCCTGCCAGGCTGAAAAAATGCCGTTCTTGGTCCGTCCTGTCCTCCAGTCCTTGCTTGACTTGGTCACAGCATTTTCGTGTCTTTTTTGACTGAAGCACTTCCTATGGGAGCACAGGGCAATCTATTCCCCTTACCTGGTGTCTCCACATGTAGCCTGAAAGGTTGGATTGGGTTAGAGAACAGTGCAGGCAAGGTCTGGGGAGATGAAATGGGAAGGCAGTAAATTGACAGCTAAGACAGGCACCTTTGGCTGGCGGCTTTCCGTGGGAGGTGGTGAGTTCATGGTGTTTTCCTGGGGGGAATTCTCCAGTAGCATATTTCGGTGTTTCTGAGACTTGGAACCCAGGTTTGTTTTCCTTAGATCTATTTGGCAAACGAATAGTGCTTCCAGCAGCCAACAGCACTTCAAATTTGATCCAGCAGGGAGCCTTCTCATTAGGTAGAACGGATTCAGACTGCAGAGGTTAAACCCAAATGCTGGAGTCCCAGTTCAACACCCCACTTATAAGAGCTTGCTTGCCATATGCTGACAGATGACTGTCTTTTCCTCCACAACTAAACTCTTGTTTAGCTTTATTTCAAATGTTTACTTTTCTGCTGGGATTTCAATAAAAGCCCCTTGTCCTGCAGCAGCAGCAAGTCATCCAGGACAAGAATGGGGTCTGTAAAACTGTCCTGGTTTTGTGCTTGTAAAGCCGTTTGAGAGAGAGTACACTACCCATCCTGTGTTTTGCTTTTGGAAGGAAGTTAAACATACATTATTTAAGTTATTTGTGTTATTGTTAGATCATGGGGACAAAGGGGCTGACTGGTAACAAGCATAAAATAGTTGAAATATATGGCCCTATGATTCTTTTTTCTAAAAAACTAAACAAAACAAACTCCCAAAACAGGAAAGGAAGAGGCAGGGGAAGTGAGGATCAGTTGTTATGTTTTGAGTTGCTTTGGTTTATGCATTGTATTTTTTTCCTTTTGAGCTCCTATTAGCCTACTGCATCTCAAGCTATCTCTGGTCCCCAGAAATAAGGCCACTTACTCAGTTTCTCTAACAGAAGTGTTGCCTTTGAAAATTAAATTCTGCAGCTACATCACTGGTGTATTGGTCCACTGAGGAGAAGTAAGTACTGTGCACTTGCCCCTGTTTCCTGGTGGCCTTTCCCTCTGCACAGTGATCAACTCCCTATCACAGAACAAATGCTACAGCAGCTCTGGACAGGAGCAGAAAGGTCTGTTCTAAATTTCTCTTTGCCTTTTCTGTTTCCAGCTTCAAATGGTGCTGACTAATGGAAAAAAAAAAATCAAGCCTTAAGGCTAGAGCAGCAGCAGCAGCTCTCGAGCCTCCAGCACCTTTGGGTGTGCTCAGTGTTGACATTCTGCAGCTCCCACAGCACCCAGCCCGAGTGCTGTGCTGCATTCAGCACAGCTTCGCCGGCTTCCGAAGAGGAGGGAGCCACGGAGGCAAAACCCGCGAGTCCTTCTCCCCTACTGGTGTTGACTAAATCATGTGAGAGGGATTAAGGAGAGCAGTGAAGCATTTTAACCCTGCTCTCACCGCAAGGGCACTAGGGAACTGGAGTGTTCTCTTAACAACTGGGCATGTGCATCAAAGGGACTCGGACATGAGAGGGGGAGTTGAGGTGGAGTTTGACAAAGAGCCCCTAATCCAGTTAGCTCTTGATGCTGCTGACGGGGCCACAACATGGAACTAAGGAGTGTTTGCTCCAGGATTTCCTCCCTCTGGACGCTGAGCACTAAGGATCTTTTGCTGTTTCAGGAAGGCAGCAGTACCACAGCAGATTTGTGGTGTGCTTCCACAGCCGTTCTCACTCCTCCCTGGAGCTTTCTGAAATCACTCTGCCTTTTGATAGTGGCCCAGCTCCCCAGTTCAGTGCCTCCTCTTTGTGCGGGCACCGTGGAGTCCAGGCTGGAGGGAGATAATACTTCCTGAAGTGCTCATTTATCCCAGCGGGAGAGAGGCGGCTCGCAGCATCCACACGGGTTATTAAGCTGCACTGGAAAGAAAGAGCAAACTGCAGAGTTGTATTAGTTTATGTATTATCAGCATTTGTAAGGTACCTGTTGCCCTAGTAACGAGGAACAATGTATATAGCTTCGACCAGGCAAAATCACCCTCTGGTCAGGAAAATAAAAAATTCATGGCCTTTCCTCTGAAGCCACTCCTCCAGTGCTTGGGGAGGAGGGCTTAGGAGACACAAGAAACTGAGCTGGTTGTTATGATCATACAATCCCGGTTTCTGTTCATTCACTGCTCCTGGGAACCCTGCAGAGCTGCTAACAAGCTGTGTGTATATTGAGAGCACGTAGGGATCTGCTGGAGGCAGGGGGGACAGAGGGGTGGGCAAGCTCACGTAATTCAAAGCCTGCACAGTGCCTTCCAGTGTAGAAGGCTTGAGGATATCCTGAGCTGAGCTTTCGGTTTCCCTCCTGCTCTCATCTTCAAAGAACTGGCTGGGCAACTCACCAGTGGGGACCCCATTCACCTTGGGAACTAGGCTGTCTTGGCACGAGAGGAGTGACAGGCTCTGCTGTTTGTGTGACAAGCACATGTGCTGCCCTGTCCTCACTTCTCAAGGCTTAGTGTTTTATCATTAAATGGGAATCACAGCATTGCCAAACCTGAAAACCTAGCACAAGTCTCACAGTAGCAATTACTCTTCTAACGAGGGCTGGATGAGCGAATGAATATGGTGCTGTTGCTGTTTGTGTCATGGATGGTCTGAAGACCATCATGCTGGGCACTGAGAGCTCACCCTGGCACCGTGTTCCCACTGGTTGCCCCATCTCTGGAGCAGGGACCCTGGCTGAATACATGGTCTTCTGGACTTTCATATGTTTGACACTTGATAGTTTCCTTATGGAAAAATAGATTGCTCTGTATAAATAGTATAACAAGATAAACATTGTGCTCAGTGTGACAACCAAGAAAAATACTGCAAGGATACCTTAAAGGCTGAGATGAGTTCAGAAGACAATGCTGGCTTTGTGTCAATGTCAGGGGCCGACCATTGCTCAGGTCCTGGCAGTTGTAGTAGATAAAACAGCACTTTCTATTGCATGTGGGTCAGCTAGTATGGGCTTGTTCCTAGCATTGATTCTATATGCTGGCTAATGACAATATAGTTATTGTTCTTACACCTGTTTGCAAAGGGAAATGAATTGATGACAGAATTTTAGTGCCTCTCCATGAGGCAAATGGGTCAGGTTTCTTTATTTTTACCATTTAGTGCAGTACATCTCGTCTCTTAAATCCAAGCTGCAACCCAAGATATATATAGGCAATTCAGACCCTTGTTTTATCATCTTCTAAAAGACCATAAAGTAAGTCATTAAAATCTCCACCAGAGTGAAGTAAGAGGTGAGATTCTGATGGTTGTAAACTAGGCAGCCAGGTAAGGGGAATCCAGTTATTTGTGGCAGCGTAGGGTTTTGCTGCAGGATCCCATCACAAGTGGTAGCCAGCAGCATAAAACTTACTTCACTTTGGCTTGATGCTTGTCACAATTGCCACACAAACAGTAAAAGCTCATCATCTGTTACTGTTCCGTGTTCCTATCACTCTCTCTTTGTTACATCTGAAGAGTCTTCACTCTCTATCAGCCACCACGGTGATTGCTTCACCGTGACTTTGACTATAATTTTAATTGTCTATAGATCCTGCACTGATCTTTCTGACACTGAAAGATTTAAGAGTAGAGTTAAGGTCCAGGATCAATGTTAACAAGTCTTTACTTGGGACCCTTATTTAATAAACTCTCATAGCCTCTAGGGGTGATTTACAAAAATGACCTTCACTGACTGTCTGTAAAACCAGAAAATCGGTAAATACATTTCTTCAGAAAATAATGGATGCTTCCTTATTGGGAATCACCATGGCACCTGAGTCATGGCCACAGCTTTACCAGCCCCGAAGCATTACTGGTCTAACTTTTGAGTAGATGATTTATTGCCCTATGAAGGGTGGAATAAACCCAAACTTCTTATTCAATGCACATTGAGATGTTGCAGCGGAGGTAAATGTAGCTGATTACTTGCAGTGCAGAGCCTCTTCCCATGTCTAGCAGAACTGACAGTGTGGTTTTAAATGGTCCAAGTTATAGGAGTCTGAACCAAATGTTGTAAAAGATATGGTTTGGAACAGCCAGGCTTTGATGAAGACATGGCTGGCTAACCTAACAGGCATTCCTTGGCTTAACAACCCTGCAACAAAGTGCAATGAGTTGTGTGCCTTTGAGTTCAATATGAAGGTTTATGCTTTAAAAAGTAAAGGGGAAAAGAAGTAATTGCGTTGGCATTCTGTTCCGGCAGACAACGTGCGAGTGGGACCACGCTCCCAGTGAAAATGCCATGGAGACAATGTGTCTGCTCCTACCCATCACATCGCTTTCCATGCCAGTGGCTGACTTGTCCATAAGGAAAATCCAGGCTGCTGGCTGCAGTGGCATTTGCAAAGGTGAAATCATGCAACTGTTACTGAAGTCTGCTCATTCCTGATTGGAAAAGTTAATAAACATTTTACAGATGATGGGTTTGGGCAGCGGTTCTAAAGTGACTTTGCTTTGCTTCTTTTTGCCCTCTGATTTGACTGGTGGAGGTGCTGTGTGTGCTTCATAGTAAATGGGTAATAAAGGATTATTAAGTGATACAAGTGTGTCAAGAAGTGCTATCCACAAATCAGTATGAAATATTCTAGGCTATTATAAGGCCCTATTACAAGAAAATGGAAGGATTTTGCATCAGCTGATTAACCAGTTATGAAACTGTGCCTCTCATTAAACTTTCATATGACATATTAAATGTACAGTTGTAAATGAAAGGTGACTAGGCCATTTATTGCAAAACAAATGGATTGATATGATAAAAAGGGGGCTGTGCTTTTGTGTGTGGATACTGTCGAGAGGAATAGGAAGAGCACTCCCAAAAATGAGAATGCCACGATGTGCTTTTACTTCAAAACAGAGTCCTGAATCTGCCCTGTTAGAAAAATCTATCACTGAGACTTGAGTGAAGTATTATCTAACCATCTGAGACACAGCCCTATAATTCATGGGTCATTGACACAGTAGAGAAGATCAGTTCTGGCTATTGTAGCAGCAGAGGGACTCTTAATCCGTGGATTATTAACGTGGAAAATTGAAGGGGCTGTTACAGGCTTGTGGTTTATTAGACTATTGTGGATTTAGGGAGCTTTAATTTGAAGATTATGGACACAATGGAGTGCAACAGATCCCTTGACAATGTCAGTGGCAAGGCTTTTGTACAGGAGAAAGCTCCTGCCTGAATTCTGTCCTTCCCCATCCCACAGGATACTGCTTAGGAAAACACTTATGGGGCTGCAATCACCTTTGAAGCTCATTTGATCAAAGCAACACAGAAACACACTTCTCTGAAGATAATGTTCCCTCAGGTCTTCAGTCTGGAAATTATTTTGTTCTAGGAAGGCTTTTCTTGCCAGCACTTGATTTTCATCCCCTGTTGCTGTTTTGTCTTGCAAAAATCTGATGCTACATCATGTTTGCATAACATCATTAGGTCCATGGGATGCTTTGCAGGACAAGTGAGCTGAATGTGTTATGTGGAGAAGGAGTAAGTAATAAAACCTTTGACCTTCACTAGCAAGAGCCTTGTGAAATACCCTCCTGCCCCTGATGACCATCTCAAAAGCACTGAGCTCTCTGCTCCCCATCCACCTTGAAGGACTAACAGAGATGTGAGGAGTTTTGGGTCTGGAGAGGCACAGTGAGCCTTGAACACAACCATAGTTCCAAAGACAACCAGCCTGCTCTGAAAGCCCATCATGGAGAGTTTCTTCCCTGCCCAAGAATGTTGTATGCTCTCCTTTTACCCTTCTCTGTCCCAGAAGAGGGGAAGAAAAACAGAAATTGTTACAGAAAACACTGCAAGAAGGGTTGGGGCTGAGGAAGACTCAGAACTGGCATTGGGATAAGCTCTGTAACTGCAGTGGTTCCACTGCATGGCACAAGCATGAACTGGAAACCTTCCTTCTCCATTCTCTGATTTATGTTTGCAATACAAGAGGAAGAGCTGTGAGCAGACCAGCACAGATCAAGGCTCTTGGCATGGCTTCTGTGCCTGTGCTCAGCTCGAGGTGTCTGTGCCTGCACAGGTTGTCCTGTATCTTTTTCATGACTGTCTGTAGCTGAGGAGTGGACTGAGGTGAGCAGGGAAGAAAACCAAAACACCATCTGTGCAGGCATTGTTTGGTTTGTTGTGCTCTTGTCCAGAAAAAGCACGATTTGTTCATGGAGCTTTTTGCTGGTGGAAGCTGAGGAAGCCAAAGCATGAATGGGATCAAAAGGAACTGCACAAGCCCATGGTTGGTGGCTTATGAATGGCTTTTGAATGATGTCTCAGACACAACATTGACACCAAGATTTCTAGAAATAGGGAGTATAACAGGAAGAACAGCCATGCTTGTCCTCTTGTCCAGGTTATTTACCAAAGTTTGATGCTTCCTACTTCTGTTAGGTTTCATTTTAGCACCAGACAAAAACCTTAAAAGCTTTCCCAACAGGGAAAGAAGGCAGCTACACAAAATAAACTACAGTGTGTGTGAATTGGGGAATGGGAAGCAAAAAAGGAGGCAGGGGGTTCGTCCAGGCCAAGACAGGTGAACTGAATGCTCCAGTTTCCTCACCCAACATCAGTGAGATGGAGTCACTGTCAGTATGTGACAGAGGAAGCATGTGCAGGACTTAAGAAAGCAAAACAAGGGTTTCTAGGAACACCCTGGGCACTGGGACAGTTCCTACCCTCTGATGTTCCAGTGTGTACTCAAAGGCTTGGTATATACACGAAATCCCAAAAATCATGCAGAGACTTGATTACATTGTAAAATTGGTTGATTGATTATTTTAATTGAAAAATATGTATTCACTTGAAATAAACTCCTGTTTCTCAACTATGCTTATGTTACACAGATAGTTTGGTTTATATTTGAATATAAAATGTTTAATATTCCAGCCTGGGAGTAGTTATTTAGCACAAATAACTATTTCTTCAATATTAATTTCCACTTCAAGTATTTACATTTTCTTGCTTTCCCTCCCTTGCCCTCTTCCATTCCTCTCCCCATCAAAATTTACTTATATTTCCCAGGGAATATATGTGGTTTAGAGCAATGCAAAACAAATGATGGATTGAGTGTATTTGCAATGCCCTTTGAAAACTGTCCCAGTGTTCAAATACTGCTCAGTTTTATTCCTCTAAGTGTTCTGTGCTTACTGCTGCAACATGTCATCTACACAGCCAGGAAGTTGTACAAGATACACAAGATTCAGGCCAACAGGATAAAATCCAAGTGATCTTTTAGCCAGCTTTTGAAATGAATATAATTTTGTGACCCAGAACTCCAGAAATTAATATTATCTCAGCAGTCAAACACAGATGGTCCACATGAAGTTTTCCATGTAACTTCTAATTTGATGTGTGAAACATTTTATATAATTTTAAACATATACTGTGATTTTGAGCCCTATGCTATTTAATAAAGCAGATATTGTTGCAAAGGAAGAAAGACCTGAGAAGTGTTTGGTTCAGGTACATTGCCAAGCTTAAGCAGCTTTCTGAATTTGTGTAGCCAAAGATGACTGATTTTTGACAAACACTGTACATGCAACTCCATGAAATGAGTGCACACCTTTTACTGGTGATGTGCTGGACACCTGCAAGGAGTTCTGAAAAGTTCAGTTGCTCTGACACACTAAACTCTCAAATAGTGGGAAACTTTCCTTTGATTTCAGCAGATGTCTCCCACAAGTATGCAAGAAAATGTTTGTCTTTATATTATCAGCAGTTTTTATGTTACAAAATAGCCAAAGGTCAGAATTTCATTTTCTCTTGGGCATGGTGCTGAATGAACAATAGCTGAATAACTGTATTTGGATTCAGTCACTGATTACACTCCCTCAAGATATTCTCACAATCACTTATTCTTCCATTTCTGCCCAATAAAGTGGCTGGAGTTTGGTAAACAGCTGGAGTCAAAGGGGTGTGGAAGATAAAAATACAACTGAGGTAGGTGAGAGGTTCTACTGGTGAGAAGATGAAGGAAGGAAAGACACTGAATTCCCAGAGCTCTGGGCATCACCCTCCCTGTGAGAGGATTGGGAAACAATGCATATTTTGGTCATTTGGTTGCTAATGTTCAGAGCAGAATTACAGCCTCATTTCAAGTGTTTTGCTAGCAGATGAAGCTTTTCTACTGAAGCCTAGGAACAGAATGGTCGTGTTTGACAGTCATGTTCAGAGGGGATACCTGGGGCTGCTGTGAAACATTCCATGCTGTATATGGTGATTAGGAGCTCCCATTGCCATTGCCATGTGACTTGCCCCCAAGGGTGAATAACACTGTTGGGGCAACAACATGGAATTATTCCTGCTCAGGCTCCTGCTCCCCTCTGTCTCATGGCCTTCCTGTACAGCAAGGTCACATGGGGAGCCATCAGGAGACTGCTCACACTGACTCAGAGCAAGCCTGGCCACTTTTCCTCCTCAGCTTTGCCAAAATAACCATCTCTGCTGGGAAGAGCCAAGGTGGGGATCTCTTTCTTTACTTGATCAAAGCAATTCCATTACTCTTTTTAGAGCTTTATATATTAGCATCACATAACATCTCTTTTCACTTAACTACTCCAGCCATTCATTATCCGTTCAAATGGAACCTGGCAGAGCTTCCTGTATTCAAGTTTATTTGGATCAGTAATTATATCTGTTACTGGTCCAGAAAACATCAACTTTCATCTGACCTCTCCCTCACATGGAGCTTTTCCTTTCAAACCAAAATTTTTGTTTAAATATTTAAACATTTATTTATTTAAGTAGCAAACCCATGCATCCTCTACTCTTGTCGAATTTCACTAGACTGCATTTCTCTGGCTTTTCTTGTTGTCTTATGGCTCAGCAGATAATGTATTAATGACCTGTACAAAGCCCCAGCAGGATATATCCTAGGGATAAAATGGACAATGTCTGGATTTCTCAGTAGTCCTTCATTTGGAAATGTTACTCAGAAAGATGTTACGACTGCAGTGAAACAAATTCAGCTTCTCCTTTGCAGATACTACATCCACCAGGAAGGATCCTCCATCTTCATTTGCCTTGATTCAAAAGTTGCTGGTGTTTCCTATAGGAACACTAGATCTGTGTTTATTAGTCCAATAAATGGCCGTCACTTAATGCTCCAGCCAATCCTCCCAGCAATTACCATCAGCAGGGTTCCCATGCTGTGCATCAGTGACGGTTCGTGAACTTGCTTCAGTAACTTCCCATGAGTTAACACAGCTGAAGCAGACAAGTCAAACTACAATTACTTAGTTTTGTTGGGGGATTTTGAAGCCTGGTTTCCTAAAGAGATTTCCACCATCACACTGTAAGTCTCTACACCTGAATACATTGTTAAGTTCCATCCAGATTTGACAGACAGCTAGGTATGTCAGCAATAGTGAGATAAGCCACTGAGGAGAGATAAAATCCATGCCACTCAATCAGGAACAAAAGTTGACCTGTAATCTCAAGTAAATCTCCAAATCCCTCAGACTACTCGCAGGAAAAGTATTCCTGCTACAGGAGATGTTCTGACTTGAGGTTTGTGTTATTACCCAGAGACTGGCCCAGCCATGAAACAGGGAGCCAAAGGAAACAAGACTTTGCAGCTTCTGTTGCTCACAGATCGGCTTCTTGTTAAACTCCTTCCTAATTTTGCTGTCAGAGATGTGTCAGCTTTTGGGCTTTTGTTTTAAATACACAAAGGTGTTTATTCCATTAAATATTGTGCAACTGTGCTGGGAGGTGCATTTCCAGTACTTGCTTTAGTTATAATTCTTGAGCATGGATGGGAAACTGAACCTGAGGGCAGGGAGCACAGGAAGCTTTATTGTATTAGAGAGGATGGCAACCTGAGAACATCTCTGTGTGGGACCACAGCTTGTAGAAAATCAAAATATACATGTGCCAGATTCATATAAGGTGGTACAATGACTCCACGATCCCAGAACTCTGCCTGGGACATTTACATTTGGACCATAGTGGTCCTGTGATGAATGCTGATATAGAACAGTGAGTTCCTGACAGGTCTCAGGTCTGTTTGTGTGGTGGGGGCTGGTTTTCAGCTCTGTATGTTTAGTAGACCCTCATGACCAACTGCACACCCTGTCACTGTTGAGGAAATGTGTTGAAGCTGAGCCCTGCTTTCATGCGTGAAGCTTTCTTCTCCTTCAAATCTGCAGCAGCACCTCCTGCTCAGTGGAGAAGAAGGAAAGCAGTGATGCTGTCTAGGCTCTGGGTAGCATCTCCCATGTGAGGACAGTGGTTCTGATGATAAATATTTCATAGGTCATTCATGTTTGATAAAGGTGAGCAGCAATACATTAAACTTTTCACTTTCCTTCATCTATCTCCTTTTTTCAACTACTTGTTTGCTGGAGTGCCTCACTCTCCTGATCGTTCCTGGTGAGGAAGGGAATCACTGGCTTTGACATTTTCTAAATAGGAAAAGCCAAGACAGAGAAAACTTCATCTGTTGAAGCAAATTAGGAGAGAAAGAGCACACAGAGCAATTCTCAGAATTCTCCCAAGATGTCCAGCTCTCCTAAGCACCAGGTATTAAAGAAATTCCTATAAGTTTTCTATTTGCATCTTTGCTAACCTAAATCCCTCTGAATGTCTGGTACTAACTCATCTACCCATGGTTACAGAAGGAATTTGATGTATGACAGGAAACTGATCCTTTTCCAATAACAAAACCAATGTTTAGTTGCTGTCTTTTCCATCTCACATGCTGCATTCTGGAGAGCTTGCCAGCTTGAACCGAACACTTTATTTATGGAGGGAAACTCTCAAACGGCTTTGCACCAAGAACAATTCATATATATTATATAAATGTATATGTATACCTGTATATTAGTATATAGAAGTGTGTGTGTATATATATATATATATAAATACACATAGTGTGTGTATGCATATGTGTGTTTACAAAATACATTTACAGTACTAAGAAAATAAGAAATGAGAGAGAGGTTCTGAAATTCCAAATTCTCATTCTGGGGAGAATTATGCTTGTTGCCAGTGGCTTATGAAAACCTTTGAAGTGTGAGTGCTACATTGCACTACATTCCTCACAAAATTTAAGGATGCTAAATGAACACTAGTAAATTCTGGGTAGCTTTTTTCTTTTTAAACTTATTTTTCCCAGTAAACTCCCTCCAACCAGAAGTTCAGCTGGGACTGCTTACTTAAATTTATTTTGTTTAAAACAGGAACTGAGATTTAAAACCATTATTAATAAACAGTTTATTTTTTACTGCGAGGCATCCAACGTAAGTTATAAATTATTGTCCACTAATTAAAGACACTCACCTTTCCAGCTGTTGTTCTAATTAGCTCAATCTAAAGCAAATAAATTCAGTGCTTTGCCAGTTCTGTCAGGGACTTTGGTGCAGGCACAAGGCGTGTCAGGGTTCCTTTCCTCACCACTCCAGGTGTTACTGGGCCCTGTTGGAGCTGATTTTCAGAGACCCTGAGACATCCTTGAACTTCTGGGAACTCTTACTCTTCATCAGCAGATTGTCTAAAATGTGGACTTACATACCTGACCAATAGAGTGAGTTCACCCCTTGTCTTTATTTTTTTCCTTATTTTCCTTGAATCCAAGAGTGGACCTGTGAGAAATTAAAGTAACTTGGAAGAGCAAGTCTGCCATTGATGTAGCCAGCAACTTGCTCAATGACCCTTCAAGATAACCCATATACAAAATCATTTTCAATGAAATTGAGTGGGATGTTTCAGGCAGTAGGTTGGAGACAGGAGCATGTTATTCATAGCAAAAAAAAATTTCTCATTTTCAGTCTTTTCTACAGCTGACTCTCTGTAAACCTTCTGAGTTCAGGAGTAACCAGATGAGTCCATGGAAAACAATTCTACTGAGAGTTATGAAATACAAATAGAAAGATATCACCCTGACCCCAGAAATCACCCATGAAGTTTGTTAGCGAGACTTCAGGAGAAATGAGATGGGAAACAGAAGATACAAGTAGCTGGAAATGTCTGGGTTGGTAAATTCACCCCACTTTTGGAGTAACCTGCAAAGAGGGAACAGTGGGTTAACCTTTGTTTATAGAGATGTGTCAAAGGTGTGCGTTCCTCTTCTCTGCATCTCACCCTTAATTGACTTCTGTTCCCAGTCCTAGTATGCTCCAACGGCATCTGATGTGATTCATAGAGGGGTGAGAGAGAGCCTATGATGTCTGCAGACAGGAGAAACCAAAACATGGCAATAATTTCAGGTAGGTAGGTATTATTCTGAAATCACACGGAATTTGACCAGCCAACTCTCTCTGTCATCTACTCTGTCAGGCCCCAGAAAGCTGCCTTGATCCTCAGTGTTTGTGTGCAAGGGCAGACAGAAAAGGGATTCAATGCTCCTTTTGCAGTGTCTTTTCAAGCATCTAAGCCATTTCTGCTGGCCAAGTAACAGTATTTCAGTGACCATATCATCTGCCCAGGGACATTACCACTGGTTTGAAGTTAGATAACACTTCTCAGAAAGAGAAATTTAATCTATTGGATTACGTTTTCTGAGTAACTGGGGCAAAACATACAAACAGGGAAATTTTGCAAGGCCAGAGTTTGTTTTTACTTATGACATCTTTTAAAACAAAGGTTAACCTTCTGTTCAGAGAATTCCTTATAGGGCTAAGGTTCAAAACTGAAAGTAGCAGCCCAGCAGAAGTGTGTAGCAGTAGATGTGACTGGGAATTATGTAGCAAGTTGGAGGCTATGATAAATCTGAATTCTTATGAGAATATATGAGGGCTGGGATGCTGCTATTTTGGGTTAGTTTCTCACTTTATGAATTTTTAATATTACTTACTATTGCAGTTGAATGATTTGTAGTTTATTCTTTATTTTGAAAAACCAAACATTTTTAGGTTGGAGAGAGGTGGAGGAGAATGATGACTGCAGCCTGGGAGGCTGAACCCAACTCCTCCCTTCTCAGAGATAGATATCCTCTGAACCACTTGAGCTGGTTTGGGTATTTACCCCTTAGCAGCTCTGTCCAGGGCCTGTTCCCATGAAGCAGGACCATTAACTAAAGCTTGAGCATGTTGGACCAGGGTCATTCTCTGCAGAATGGCCCCTTCATGCACTGCAGCAAAACTGGAGCTGGTGCCACGTGACTGTATTAGGTCCTGTGTTTGTGGATTTAACTTCATTTTCTGCTACAGGCGTCCTGGTATGTAAGAAAGCAAATTCAAGCTTGTCGCTGTGTTCAGTGAGGCAGCAAACCTGCAGGGGGAGATTTGCCTTCTTCTGTGGTTCATGGTGTTCTTCTAAACTATTTATAAATAGGTCTGCTGTAGCCAGTGTTTGCATTTGGACAGCCTCACTGTTCTCATTTTCAAGGCTTCTCTCAGATCTGCAAGTAAAGGTCAGGTTGACTCCCTTCATTTGACATAGAGAGGAAGAAAATTAACCCTGTAAGCAGGTGGCTCTAATGCAGTAATTCTCAGGAAAATGAGTACATCTTCCTCTCCCTTGGGCTCCATTTTCATTTCTCTGCCCTCTTCATTAGCTGATGATAGTTCTAACTTCCTGCATCCTTTTAAAGAGATCCCTCTGCAAATCGTCATCTGGGATTCGTGAAATGCAGAGAACTGGTAAGCAGCACAAATCTATGCTTCACCTCCCTCCACTCTACAGAGCAGTAGCATATGGCTCCATTTTCCCCAAAAAAAGCTTGCACCAAAACCCAGCAATCCACTTCATGAAGGATTATTTTTTACTGATTGAGAGGTGTTTGGAAATGACAGGCATCTGATCCCATCTTAAGCCTTAAATTGCTGTAAATCCTGTACTGGTTTACTTTTTACTTCAACCAAAAAAGATATTATCCTGTCTCAGAGTTAACACTTTCCAAGCTTGCCTCAGCTGAGTGTTGCACACCAAAGGCATTATTATCTGCCATCACTGGACAAGGCACTGCACAGAGCCAATTCATGTGTGACACAGCTAAAACACTAAATAGGATTACGTGGCTCATAAGGCTCGAGAAGGAGAACCAGCCAGTTAAGCAGCCTTTAAGTTGTACTACATACATGTAACACCCATTTTGCTTCTGTATGGGGCCTTTGAAGGGCAGGTAAAATGCTGAAACAGCCTGAGATGCTGTGTTGTGTGTACGGGCAAAGGATGCGAGGTCTCATCATCTTCCAGATGTTGCTATCCAAAGGCTGCAGTAAGAAGGATGTCAGTGAGTATTTACTTCAGGGAGGACCTCAGTGGAGGTCACAGCCTATGTCTGAATGAAGAAAACATGAATACATGAATGAGTGTGCAAAAAAATTCACTTCTGAAATGGAAAACACTTATTTTTTTATTTTATTTTAAATATTTCAGAGCACCTTACCCTCCTATATCTGCAGGAGCTGTCTTAGCAGTCTTCTTCAGAATAGATTGTTGACTTTGACTCAAGTGGTACATTTATTTTGGGATGCATTTCTCATAAATAGAGGTTTCTAGGTGTTCTGAATGCAGGGAATGTAATTGGTAGGCAGGTACATTATGAACCTAACCAAAGAAGATTTACAAGAGCAAATATTGTTTTATTGCCTATTTAAGACTTTGAAATTAAAAGTTTGTATAAAAGAAGGTGCATTATCCCAAGACAGTGGTTTTATTTGTGCTATTACTTAACACAGTGTTACAAACACCCAAGAGGTTTCTGTAAACTTTCTGACTGAGCTGTGAATTGAGGCCAAGGTGAATGTCATAGTTTGACACTGGCCAAACACCAGGCACCCACAAGACTCATTCGCTTACCTTCTTCTGCTACAATTGGGCAGAGAAGAGGTGGGGGGGGAAAGAATTAATGAAGGGCTCATGATTCATGACTTGAGATAAGAACTGGGAGAAAACAACTCTAAGGGCAAAACAGGTTTAAATTAAAAGGTATAAAGTAAATTTATTTTTAACAGAGTCAGAGGAGGAAAAGAGAAGTAAAACAAGTCCTCTAACCACCTTTCTTCGCCCGCATCCCCTCCCTCCTTCCCACTGATAGCACAGGGAGACAGGGCGTGGGAGTTTTGGTCAGTGTGTCACTCGAGATCTTTTTCTGTTCGCTCAGGGAGAGGAGTCTTTTTTCCACTATGCTGTGGGGTTCTTCCCATGGGCAAACAGTCTTCCCAAAACTGCTCTGGCATGGGTCACTCATCCACAGGGTGCAGTCCTTGAAGGACAGGCGGCTCTAGTTTGGAAGCAAGGCCCATCTCTCTCTATNGCCGGGGCCCTTCTCTCTATTCTGGTCTCCCACTGGATCACAGCTCTCTCTGGCATCCACCCGCCCCGGCCTGAGCACTTTTCCCATGGGCTGCCAGTGGATCTCTGCATCCCCTGTGGACTTCACGCATTCCAAGGGGACAGTTTGTTTTCCCACAGTCTTCCCCATGGCTTGCAGAGGAATCTTGGCTCTTGGACCACCTTCTCCCCTTCCTTTCTTCCCACCGACTTTGGTGCCGCCTTGTTGTTTCCCCTCACGTCCTCACTTCCTCCTCTTCTCTGACTAGAAGAAAACTGCTGCTTGTAGGCACCCTTGTCAATAAGTTCCACTAACTCAGAGACTCTTGCAGTGCCGAGGAGTTGATCGGCCCATGTTCCGTGTCTGGGAATCGCTGGTCGGGCTCCCGCTGCCGGCCGGGCGGCCGTGGCGCTGTTGCTGTTGAAGGCCGCTCGCTCTCCGGGCAGGGCTGGCAGGGGAAGCCGCCGCCGCCCCGGCCCCTCTGCCCGCGGCGGGGCTGCCCAGGGCCGGCCGGGCGGGCAAGGCTCGCTGTGCCCACACCGAGATGGCCCCGGCAGCGGCGCTTCGCCACTCCTGGAAAAAACTGTGCATGTGATGTTTTGATTTTCTTCATAAATATCATCACAGAGGTGTTACCAACCTCTTAAACTGGGCCAGCAGCGAGTCCATCTTCAGAGCCATCAGAGATTGGCTCTGTCGGACACGGTGGAAGTTTCCAGCAGCTTCTCACAGAAGCTACCCCTGGGGCCCTCTCCTGCTACCAAAACCAGGCCGTGCCAAATCAACACAATGAATTTCTCTCAGTAAGCCCCAATCGCTGGGTAAAGATGTTCTTTTTAAGGAGGTGTCCTGGTCAGAACGGCTAGAAGTTTTCTGATCAATACAGTAACAGAGCTACTCTATATGCATTTTTATGGATGAGTGAGTTTTTACCCACCAGTAACATATGCAGGTATAATTTATCCCAGAAGCAATAAATAATGAATTAATTACCACCATTCTCTTTGGGTGTGTTCAGCTCCTGCTTGTTGTGAAAACCCCATGGGCTCTGAGGGGTGGTTTCTGTACAGGCAGTAGCTGTTACCCTGGCAAGCAAGTGTTCACCCACTGTTTAGAAATCTAATTTTCTCTGCTGGTATGTGAAAAATTGCATGGCATTCTTGTCACCAAATTCCTTTTCTAGTTTTCCTGTGTTTTGTGCTTTCACAATTCTCTTTGGCACAGCAATTATTATTGTACCAGCTGTAATGCTTGTAAAACGTGATCATAAAGAAACCTTGGTAGGCGTCTTGAAAAATTCCAGCACTGGTGAGTATAGACCCCACCAGAGCTTTTATTATAGATTTTGCTAATTCATTTGGGTATGAAGGCTCTGATGTCATTTACTTCACATGTTATATCCAAGTGAATTGCCATAAATATTTACCTATGAACCATGACTTTTTATCTAGAAAAGTAAGTTTGTAGCTGGTTTTTTGGGATGAACCTCTGCTCAATGTGTTCTTTGAACTACTTGCACCTCAGTTGAACGACAAGTTTTAGTTCTGTACATCACTGAAAAAAGCAAACTTATAAAACACTGTTAATAAGAACTAGCTCTGCATTTCAACAACTGTTTTAATTATTACCAAATTATTTGTTTTACTATATTGTCATTTCAAATTTAATTTTTGTAGCTCTGTTTTGAGTATAGACATTGGTTATGTTTATGTTTATGTTTATGTTTATTCACTGAGACCTTAAAAATTGAATTTGTTTTTGTATTTCTTCTATTTACATTGATAAAATATCATATGCTAAGTAATTCCCGTACCCATTAACTTATGATTTGCTCACTTGTTCTTATTTTGTTCTTGCTTCCTCAGGCTATTTTCAGCTTTAACCCACTACTATTCCACGACCTTACTGTTTTTGTCTCCAGGTCTGAATTATATAAGTATTATAGAACAAGGACTGAAATTAACTGCTCTTGACTTCATTGTACAATAACAGTCAGTTGATTAGCTTTTCTATTTTCACTAACTAGAATAATAGAGCAAATTTAATTACTTTAATTATTTGTTTAAATTGATTAATTAATTATTTAATTTTTTTCCAATGTGGGAAAGCCATTTAAGAAATATTTCTAAAGGGAAAGTGGAAATGGAGGAAAATAGCAGCAGTCTGCATTTCTGGGTGTCCAGAATTGCTTCCAAGCATACAGAAAGACAAATGAAGCAGGAATGTACCCTGCACTCTGCAGTGCTGTCTTGGGTTGCAATATGTAACCAAAAATGTGTATTCCATTTTCCATCTGCTGAAACTGGTTGGGGTATCTCTTGTGTAACCCATTCCTCATAACTCTGGGGAGAGGGGACAGGTGCCTTCTGTCAATGGGCAGCTGTTAAAACCAGGTGGAGCGATGTTCCTTATCTCTTCCATGACCCATCCTCCCTACGGGGGACATCTGCTGTTCATGGGCCATCGAGGCTCACTGTATGGCTGATAACATTACATCACCCCATTGGGAGATGCTCCACCCCGTGGGTGGAGCCAACCATTCCTACCTGGATAAAACCTGTTGGTCAGAACACCAAGGCAGCCTGTTTTCACTGCATTCCAGAGGAAGACTGGACCCATCTCACCACCACTGGACCCTTCTACAGGATGATCTCTACTCCAACAGAACCACATCTGTCACTGCAGGAGGATTTATTTGGACTGCTTCTGACACCCTGACCAACAGGGTGTTAGGTCATATTCTAGCTCTGTCAAGGTTTCTAGGAATTTTTTTGCTTTTTTGTTTGCTTGGTTTTTTGTACTATTACATTTGTATTTTTAAATACTCCCAGTAAAGAACTGTTACTCCTATTCCCATATCTTTGGCTGGAAGCCCCTTAATTGTAAAATTATAATAATTTGGAGGAAGAGGGTTTAGATTCTCCATTCCAAGGGGAGCTCCAGCTTTCCCTGGCAGATACCTGACTTTTCAAACCAAGACAAAGTGCCCACTGCAGTGGTAATTGAATAAAATCTGCTGAGACAAAAAAGAAAAAAAAAAAGCACTTTGGTCACAGGGCTGAAATGGAAAATCAGCAGCTGTTAAAAGGAACCTTTTGTAGTGTGTCTCCTCAAACTCTGTCTCCTTCCATGAGACTACTCAAAAAGCAGAACACCTGTAGAATGTCGGGTTTCCTTTTGGATGCAGGAGAGCAGCATCGCATGGCATGGCCATGTCTTCAACAGGCTGGGCACTTTGCTACTGCTCTTGTTCCAGCCAAGCTGATTGATTCTGATTTGAAATGCTATCTCTAAGCTGCTTTTGTTCAATTGCTTACTTTCCTGAAAGGTTATAATCAAAAGGCCAGGCTTCAGGAATAATTTGGCTCCCTTGTATGATACCGGTTTCCAAGTGGCATGTAAATAAGGGGTTGCATTTTCCAAAGAGCACTGCCCCACCATCGGTGCTGTGAGAAATCTGCGTCGCAGCTCCATGGCTGAATTTAGGGGGAAACATTGTTGACAGGCTGAGTCAGTGGCCCAAATTCTTCTCCCTTTATCCATGTAACCACATGAAATTGTGCCTCCTATCCACAAAATGTGCATGAATAATTTGCTTGGCATGGGACGGGAGCTAGCTAGCACAATAACTATGCTTTTGTAAGCTCCATATGTCCCTTGCCTTGGAGCTTTTCAGATGATACAAAACCCTGGTACTGTGACTAAAACGAGAAAAGCCTGGGCAATGACTTCAGAAGCAATTGGGAGTGACCTAAAGCTCATAAAGGATTCTTGGCTTCAATGATGTTGACTCAGGTCCATCAGACTTACAAGTTACATCTAGACCTTGTCAAGATC
Organism: Cyanoderma ruficeps; assembly: GCA_008694505.1. Taxonomy (NCBI): domain Eukaryota; kingdom Metazoa; phylum Chordata; class Aves; order Passeriformes; family Timaliidae; genus Cyanoderma; species Cyanoderma ruficeps. The sequence goes on along the minus strand of VZDJ01000056.1, from coordinate 6,354,561 downwards.
CTGGAATGACCCCTGCAGTCTTCAGAGATGGGTTTTTAAACCCTGCAAGGGAGTCTGAACTTCCAAGCACTTCAGAAACACCAGACTCTTTAACTGTACTTTTTGAAATAAGTTCAAGAAGCGAGTGCACACACGTTGCCTATCCCTTTCCTCCTCTTTGCACTCAACATTTTTGGTGTAGGAGAGTTCAGTAACGGAAGTGTAAACCTTCTGTTTACATCTATAAACAAGATAAGGTACAAATTGCTGCAATACAAACTTCCTTGCTCTGGCCCTCCGCTGACCTCAGCTATAAATGACAAGGACCCTTCTTTCTCACAGTTGCAGAAGTCTCCAGTCTCTAGGGCAAAGTTTAAACCAGCAAATGTGCTTACAAAATCTTCTGTGTGAATTTTTCTGACTGCTGTGCTAGTCATACACTACTCAGGGCCAGGGGCTCATACCTGTGATGTGAGGGACAGATGCAGCTGGACCTGCACTTGGAGGGTGCCCCAGACACCTCCAGCTGCAGGGGAGCCTGGATGCATTTGCACCTGTTTCCTGAAATCAAGGAGTAAGCTACAAGCACTTTTGCTGAAGGGCTTGGATAGAGAAGGGCATGTTTGTACCACATTTTAGACTGACAGGAAACATCCGTGTCACTGTATCTCACGCTCAAGTCTTCTCCTGGAAGCTCTATGCTGGGTCAAATAAATTGGTTGCAAAATATCCAAGATTATGCCAAGTAAACACAAGAATAATTAGATTTAAAAGCTACTCACGCATTGTCTTATTTTTGTAGATTTCAATGGGTGCAGAAAGAAGAGCTGCCAATAACACAAAAGCTGTTCTAGGCACGGGAACCAAATTCCTTGGTGACCAGGACAGATGACACATGGCCTGAGGGAACAACACAAGAAGAAGGCTGGGGCATGAGAAAAGTCATAGCGAGTGGGGCAGAAAAGTAAAAGGGAACTTTTGTCCTTGACAGCTGTAACTGTATCTCCATGCCCTGAGATATCTCACAGCCACTGGCAGTCACATGCACATCATTGAGACTATGGTGGGTATTCCTAATCAGAATTGGTAATCTGGGATTCCCACAGCCATGTCTGTTCTGGGTGGTGGAAGTGGAAACTAAACCATCATATTTGGTACCAATATCAGACCGTAGGGCAGTGCAAGGTTGGGCTTCTGAACACCAGCACTGCATTTGGACAAGGACAAGACTCACAGTGATGTTTGTGTGTCCCCAGGCAGGACTTGTATCCCTCTCCTCCTGGAGCAGCTCAGCAGAGGGGCACAAGGACATCATCTCTGGCATGGGTCACCCGCTTGCAGATCCCTGGAAGATGGACAGGTGCTCAGACCATGGCCCTGTGAGCTTTCCTTACAATGTCACCACTGAACGCTCACCACTGGTGTGCCCTGGAGAGAGTGTGAAACGGCTCTAAGAGGGCCAGGTCAGTAGTACTTTTGTGTTTAGGCAATGCAGAAACTCCTCTTTTCTTCCTTGTGCTGTGTGGTGGGTTGCAGGAAAATGACTCAGGGATATCTGCAAGAGAGAAGGGCCGCAGGGATGGTTGTTGGTCACTGCTGCTAATGACGCTGCAGAGAGGTGGTGACACTGGATCCCTTCAAAATGCTTTCAGCAGAAGCATGTCAACTTCTGAAAAGTGCCAGCTCCTGGCCCAGAGGCCTATTTTCTATGCACAATGGTATAAAAAAAAAAATCATGCAATTAGATACCACTATCCTAAACCACGTGGCTTTATATATGTAACCAGCGCTATGAAGTTACATTCTCGCTGTTGAGAGGAGTTAATTGATGCACAGAATCAAGCAGGATAACTTTTTTGTTTTAATGTGCCCAGTTCTATTCATGTTTGGGGGAAGTTGGTCTTTTGGCTCTCCATGTGTTTCACAAGCTATGACAGGTCTAGGAGTCTCAGCCATGGGTGAGCATCTCCCTCTCCTGCTGTTGTACGAACACAAACATCCACTTTATTGATAGATGAAATGGCTCAGATTTGGACAATTCTCTCTTTTGACTATGGGCTTTGTGTTACAAAGAACCATGTGCTGGAACCTCCTATGAAAACAGCAGAGAGAAAGAATGCTGCTGGTGTGTATGAGATTTCTCCTCCCTGCAACAAATGCTATTCTTAGCTGGCAGGCTGGTGTGGAGTAAGGCATTAACTGAGTGTGATAAGGCAGGGGAACGCCGATACTGGCCCCATTTTCAGCCCTATGTTTGCTCTGCCATTAGACAATGGGGTCTTGGTCCCCTAGGAGGCCCTGACATGTCAAAACAATGTCAGTTAAGTCAACAAATATCCTCATGTTACAGTCATTTCCAAATTGTGCTTTGTCCCTTTAAAAATTCTAAATGGAAAGGTTAGGGATATTTAAGAATTAAGATGATAAAATATGGAGCAATAACATGGAAACAGCTGGCTTACAAACATAAGCCTGATTCCCATCACCAGCATTTGTTGATATTATTTATGTTGTAATGCATATGAGAAAGTTGAAAGGTCTGAAAAACATGACATGTATATCTCAACATCCATGTGTTGTAGGGCAGGAAATTAACTACCCCCTTAGCAGTGCTGCCACACCTCCAGACATGCAAGGTATGCTGCCCACAGGCATTTCTCTTGCCATGCAGGTGATGAGGAGCTCCTGCAGGGCCATGGTTCTTAGGAAGGTCCAAATGGTCCAAATCCTTTAGATAATTTTGGGTAATACTTCTGGCTGGGAAAGAAATGTCATGCCCTCACACTGGGTATATGGGAGCTCAGTTCCTGGTGTCATTGAATTCAGCCTGATATTATGGGTAATAGAGCTATAATCCTTACTGCAAACTGATCACATCTGGATTTAGAAGTGAGTTGCATGTGTGAAGGCAATATTGAGATTACTGACAGGCTGCTTATTCCTACTGGCATTTTTATGACTCCTGTCCCAGCTCATCCTTCCTTGCATGCAAAAGACAAAGTAGGGCTCAGTTGAAAAGTCTTGGGAATTTTGAGGGCTGACCCTTGTTCTTGTGTGCTTAGAGTTGACAAAATTAGCTACTTACTTCATTGGCTGAAAACAGATGAAAAGAAATACCCACTTGTGCTATGAATAATTCATCAGTGAAAGAAGGTGCTGCAGGATAGTATTTGGGATGAAAATTGCATAACAGTAGTCTCACAAGTCAATTTGCTACCTATAAAGGAAGGGATTTCTGTTGGCTGTCCTCTCTTCAGGAAAAAAAAAAACAACAAAAAACCTCCTCTTAACACTGTCTGCATTTGGAAACAGCCTACATTTTAAGTAATTAAAACTGATGTTCCTGACAAACACTCACCTCCAAAGAAATGGTCTATTGTAAATGTAAACTCTCAAGATCCTTCCAGGCATACCAGCAGACTGTCTTCTAAAAATTCTTCCCGAGCCATCTGGTGCCTTATCTTTGTAGCCAAGCCATACAATAACTTTAAAAGAGGATTTTTGCTCACAGGGTTTAGTCTCAGGACTACAGATTCCCTTGGAAGTATCCCAGTTCACTCTGAATCTGTTAGACAGGCAGCTCTGGCTGTGTGGATTCTTTGCTACTTTTAATCAAGACCCAAAATGTGCAGCTGTGGTTCTCTGGGGAGATCCCCTCTTCCTGTGGTTTGCAAAGGGAATGAAGGAGTTACAGGGAGAAGCTGAAGATTTCCAAACAGGGATTTACACTCCATTAATTCTCTCTCCGGCATCCCAGCCAGAGTGGCATGACATGAATGTGGTTAGGAAGGCTGCAGCCAATTCACATCATTCTTATAGCTCTCCCCACACCTGCGAGGGGAACGTATGGATTCCAGGTTTGTTCCTAGACTGCCTTTGCCATCAAAAAAGGGTATTTAGTGAGTGAGAAGGCATGAAGGCATAGAGTAGAGGTGGCTGGAAACAGCTGGGAAGAAAAAGGCAATTTTGTTTCAGCTTTGCATATCATCCAGAGTTTACTCTTCCTTGGTTGCATCCGGGTACTTCTGTGCCTGCTTTTTAACATCGCACCTAACTCTTATCTTCTAAGAAACGGAATTCTTACTGTTAAGTCCCCTATTTTGGTTGCAAAAGCAGAGCCTGACAGTGAAGTTAAGTAGCAAAGCCAAGGCTTCAGGCACCTGACAGCAAAGCAGTAGTTCAGGCACAAACCAGAGTGAGGGATCCTGTGCTATGTGTCCCCAGCCATTCAGGCAGTGACAGCCATCGTGAGAAACAGCGCAGGGTGTGCGGCTGAAAATAGAACTTGTTCACCACTCCTTCATCCAGGGCAAACACAGCATAGCTGGGGAGAGACCAAATCCATTTTTGGATTTTTGTCCTGTGTTTATAGACTGAATCTTCCACACCAAGCATTTCTAGTCTGTTCCTTATCAATGTTGGTTTCAGAGGAAAGGAGGAAACTGGATACAAGAGTGTAGGAGCACCTTTAAGAAGACAGCTGTTTCCTCAACATATCCTGCAAGTTGGAGAATGCTGACAAATTTGGAGCATCACATTTAAGCAGCACCTCTTAATCATTTAGCATGGGAGGGAAATGGCTCTGGTCTGTTGCACATTCTGGCTGCGGTAATGATGTGGTACCAGCAGGGCTACAAAGTGATGGGCTGCCATTAGATTATCTTCTCCCTCCCTGTGCCCATCTGTTCTGGGAACCCTCAGCTACCTGAGAAGAATTTTAAAACACCCTAGTTTTGGGTACTGCAACTTAGCAAGCACAGACATTTTTCAAAGTTAAAAATAAATGGGGTTTTCTTTTCAAGATGTTGCATCTTGGTAAAGAAATACTGGATGTTATATATGCTTGTCAGGTGGGTATTAATGAGCGAGATATGATGCTGTCAGATAGCTCCTGGAAATGACAGAGATTCTGCACTTCTCCAAGTCAGCGGAAGTTTTGATGATGAGTTTTGACAGGCGCTGGATTAGGCCTAAAACATTTCCAGCTCTTTGGCCATTGACAATTTTTTTGACAGTTTTATAACCAGTAGAGACTTCCTACCACAATACAAATACGACAACATTGCAAAGACTACCCCCAGGGAGATGTCTTTGCCTTTAGCTGGGTACCTTCCTGCACCCCAAGGGAAATCAAACAGTGTAGGGAAAAAGAACTGTATCTGTAAAGTTGCTTAGCTTTTTCCATACTCTACTGATATTTGTGTTTTGTTATCTCTGGAGACAGTCTACTATTTGGAAAAAGAATGAAAACAACCCTCCTAAAACAGAGTTTTACAGTTTAATGATCCCTGCACTGAAATATTACATTATACACTTAGACTGCATACAAAATGGAGAGGGAGGGTGGAAATACCATGAGGTCAGAGCTCCATGACCCTGTGTTCTTTGCCAAATCAATCATCTCAGTCTCCTCTTCATAAGGTGATGGTGACACCTCACAGAGCTGTTACGATAATTTGTTTATATAATAAAAGTACATGGCTCGAGGGATAAAGCTTTTTGTACCTGCATAATTTCCAACATTCCCAGGTTGCCTTTTGGTGTGGGATTACAGAACATCTGCTCTATTTAGTCCTCCTAGTATTACTGTTAATGTTTTGGCAAAGGCACCTGGAACACAGCATAGATGCACACATACATAATATCAAAAGTCATGAGGAGTGTATTCAGGTCCTGTTTGATTTATAGCATGTTAAACACAAAAGATAAACCAATATAATGTTTAGCTTGGTGTGGCTCAATTTGCACAAAAATGGGAAGATTCAGAAGTGTTTCTTAGTTACTTTAGGACCTGTCCCAGGTTTATCTGCAGCAAAAAGGGAGATGGGATCTATAACTGCTTATCAGGCCAAAGGAACTGCCAGGCTGAAGCGAGACCCAGAAGCTGGGCTACCCTGAGCACTTCCCACGTGGCAGATAAGAGGTGTAAGGAAAAGGAGCAGTGTTGGAACAGTCAGCAGCAATGCTGGGAGCAGGGGAGGGGCAAGCTAGAATCAGCAGTTTCAAGTGGAGAGCCTCAAGGGATCATTATGTTCATCCATGCTGACCTGAAGATGAAAATCCCACACATTTGCAGTGTCTACGTGGGCTTTGCTGTTCCTCCCACCTGGTCCCTAGTTCTACTCATGTATCTGTTTTCCAGGGCCAGAGTTGTTTCTGAGGCACACTGAGGGCCAGTTTCCTTGCATGCATGTGAGTGGAGCAGGGTGATAAACTTGTTTGCTTTCCCTCCTTCACCTTCTGTTCACAAATGGTGATTCCCTACCCAGGCAAAGAGCAGGGATGGTATCTGCAAGGACAAGGCCAGACTGCATTTCCACTGTGCCCCATCTTGCATCTCTGTGCAGAGCAATGGATGGCTCCCACAGGACACAGCTCCTGCTGCAGTGCACTGGCTGGGAAGATGTTTGAGTTGCACACTTTGACCCAGGACTGAGATGAAGGATGTTTGAGTATTATTTCCCTGGGTAACCTTGAATTAGTCACCTCAATGTGCACATCTCAGTATTCAGGGGAGTGAGATGGCACCAATGGCTCTGCAGCATCCTGGCACATCATTTCACATCTCCCTTGGCCACTGGCCCTAAAATGGGGACCAGGATATGGGCCCACAGAGGGCAAGTTGTGACAGCAGTGATAGCAGTGCTGTGCCGGTATTGTTGGGAATTGCAGGGAGCACTTCCCAGCCTCCTATGGGCCAGAGGAGCAAACTCCCAAACAACTCAATGATTCAGACTTTGATGGCAGCAGCACACTACGTGGGGTAAGAAGAGAACCCCAGGGAGGAAGCAGGAGCTTAAAGCACCATATTAGATGAGTGTATTTAAATCTTTTAATGAGGACCAAGAAGAGTTGGCTTGGCACAGATAACAAGTTGGAAAATTGAGTATACACCAAGAACTTGCAAGTTTCAGTGCCTCCAAACAAATGAACAAATGTGAAAGGCTTAAAACAACTTAAAAATCCAGCTTTGACACAACTGCTGAAAATGTCTTTTAAAGAGAAGCCTTTATGAGAGCTTCCAAAACAAAGAGAAAGGCAGCCCAGAGTGGTATCCTTGTTACCAGCTTCAGCAGATGAATGAGAGGGGCAGGAGAGGACAGTCAGCTGTTTGAAGGGAATGAAATCTTTCACTTTCTGACCACACAGATTAGACAGGAGAAAAGTTGGCTGTTGTCAGATATCTTGTAGCATTGAGGAACAACCATCAAAGGGAAACCATCTGCCTTGTGGGATAATCTTTGGGCAAGCAAGAGGATGCAGCAGATAAAGGAAGATGACACTTACCTGGAGAGGCTGAGCCACAAAGTACAAAGATTAGTACTGGGGATGGCCTCACGTATAGGGAAAAGGGAATGGTAACAAGGGGGGGGAAGCAGTGCAAAGCATAACTGGGTTCCTCAAGTGTATTCTTGCAGCAGTGTGCACTGCCTTAAATTTCTTACTGAAGTTTTGCTGTTGTGATCAAGTTCTGATTTCGCAGTTTATAGAGAGGCATTTGCAGCTCAAGTTCTGCGGTATTTACATAGGCAAAATTCCCAGTGTTTTAAGGGGATTTTTCCATGAGTAGGTACGGGCTCTTAAGGCTTACTTTTGACTGGGTGAGGACTTGGAGTCTGCACAATTACCATACCGTAAGTATTAATAGATCCTTCCTAATAGGAAAGTTATTTGAATTTAAGATTGCAGCTTAGTTTCTCTAAACTCCACATAATCTATTTACTTACAGTACAGCTTTTATTCTGCACTTCCTCATCTCCAGTTGTAAAGATTCAAAATGACACACAACATACAATTTGTGCATATTGATGGAAATGGCTCTGGAAGTCATGCCATGCTGCACGACGTGCACAGATGTAGGTTTAGTGATATTGCAAAGCCAGGATTTGGTCCTGGGAGGCTCCAGACCACTCCCAACTCTGCCCCATAATGGAGTCCCATGAGTTGAATCCCCTCTTCTGAATGATGGAGTTGTGTTTCTTGCCTTCCCTCAGGTTGGTGATTTCAGATCAGGGGGTGGGGCTGTGAGGATGCTCCACAAAACAACCTTGCTCCATTCAGCTCAGTGCCAAAAAGGAAAGGGTCCTACCCAACCAAGGCACAGGTATGTGCTGCCCCCTTCTCACCCTGTGCCAGCTCTGAGCTGTGTCAAACCTCACCCCAGAGCTAAATTAACTGGTCACCTTGTAGAAAAACTAAGGAGAAAAAAATTCCAAAGCTTTGATAGGTTTTCCTGTGACAGTGAGCTGAACAGGAGCAAGGCAGCTCTCACCAGCACCTGATGTGGCACAGAGGATGCTGAGGCTGAGAGTGGTGGGATGTGGGATGTTTGTGAGATGGGGACGCCCTGGGGCACTCTCCGGCGCAGATAAACCAGACGTGTTTCCCAACACTAATGCTGACCTGAGGACTGAAGGCTGCACCCCTCCTTCACAGGACACCGCCTCCTCCCCTCCCCTCTGACTCAGCCCTAATGCTATGCTCAGCTTTTCAGCTCTCCTTCCTCAGGCAACTCGGTTCACTTTTCCTCACTCCCCCTTTGCTGATCAGTTGCTCAATATTGCCCCACACACCAAATGGCAGCTCAGTCTCCCCATGGCACTCCTGGGAAATGTCTCCACACCCACCTGAGTTTGGGATACAGCCTACCCTTCCTTCTCCCACCATGATTCCTGGAGCATTATACCAAGCTCAAGCACCCTGTGTGTATCTCTCTTTGTGAAGACTGAAAGCTTTGGGGTACATATGGACATTGTAGGAAGGTGGTCAGGGCTCAGGGTGCTCTGCAAGCAGTGCAGCTCAGAGAGATATGGGCGAGTTATCTCACGGTACGTATTCGAGATTTTAATTAAACCTGGTTTATAAGTGTGGGCACAATGCCAGGCAGGGAGGTTATGTGCCATGACACCTTGCCCTAAGGGTGTGCTGACTTGGGTCTCCACAGTCCTGGAGATTCCTGCACTGCCAAGGCTCTGCCTCCCAGCCCTGCAGCTCTGGTCAGCCAGTCACAGGGTTGGAGATGGACAGCTCTGCAGGTGATGCTTTACTTACTCTGACTTTTATATTCATCACACAAAATTAATAATTGACTTCTAATAGCTGATGTTTGTAGGACTTCACCAGTTGTTTTGAATCATGACGTGCCATTTTGTCCAGAAACGGATTCTGAATTGATTTTTATTTTAAAACTTGCCCTTTCTGCAGCAAATACCAACATTTCTGTGCCTTGTCCCAAAGTTGAGCAAAGAATGTAAAGAACTTTGACATTTTCTATGGAAGTGGAAATTGAACTTCCAAACTTCTCTTTTCCCTTGCTTATAGCCTTTAAAGGTTTAAAAACCTTTTAAACCAAGGCTGGGGGTTTTGATTTGAGGAAGAGGTAGCAGACAATGCTTAATTACATTTAGCTCTAAAGGATGTCTTGAATTTTTACAGAGACCTTTCAAACTGTAAAATAAAACAAAATAAACTCAGATAAGGATATAATCTTCCTTCTTGCTCAAGGTGCCTGGAAAGTGTATAATACAAATCTAATCCTGAACAAAAGTTGCTTGAATTGCCTCTTATCTGAGAAATGCAGAATAAAACAACTGCTGGAAGAAGTGCCACACGGGATTCTCCAATTGCTGGTCCACTTCTTCAAGCTGCCTTGAAAAAAAACAAAAACAAAAACGGAAAACGTTAATTATGTAAGGAAACTCAGCTCTCCTCCCATCGAGTGACAGTGACCCATCCTCAGCAGGACCTGGCAGAGCAGAGCTCTGCCCAGGATACTATGGGATTTTAAAGCCTTTTGGAAAGACCCGGCGGCTTGGACTCTCCCCGCCCACTCCGTCCAGCTTCAGCGTTGGCTTTCCTTGACCAAAACCTGCGACTTCGGCGTTTGCCGGCAATGAGACAAGAAAGTGACATATTGGAAGGAGTGGAGGAGAGCGGAGGAGGGCGGGCTTTCTCCTGCTTGATCTATGGAGCACGCCCCTTTTTAAACTGAGTCCCGGCAGCTCTCGCCTTCCAGCCCGACGGGGGAGAGGCGGAAAGCGAGGGAGAGCAGGCAGGCGGGCGGGCGGGCGGCTCCCCCGTCCCGGCCCGTCGGTCCCGACCCGTCGGTCCCGACCCCGGCCCGTCCGCCCCCCGCGCACCATGCGCGGCCCCCGGCGCCCCGCGCGCCGCCGGCCCGCCCGCCCCTAACGCCGCCCGGCTCCTGCGCCTTCCCGCGGCAGCGCTCCGGGGGCCGGGAGGGGGGCCACCAGAAAGGAGAAGAGGAAAAAAAAAATTGAAAGAGGGAAAGGGAGGAATAAAGGAGGAGAAGAAGCGGAGGCGGGGAAGGCTGCTCCTCCGAGGACAGCGCGCAGCACCATGCAGCTGGCGCCGCTGGCGCTGGCACTCACCACGCTCTTCATCGACGGCTTGAGGACGGCAGCGAGGAGGCAGAAGCTGCACCCCAGGCAAGGTAAGGGGGTGCTCGGGGAGGGGCGCGGGGAGTGCTGTGCTGCCGCCCCCCGGGGCCGTGGGGCTCGGCCACCTCACTCAGCAGCATATGCGTCTGTCCCCTCGCAGCCCAGCTGCTGGAGAAGCTCAGCGAGTACGAGATCGTGACTCCTACCCGAGTGAATGAGTTCGGTGAGCCCTTCCCCACCGATGTCCACTTCAGGCGGCGCCGGCGGAGCACCAGTGCTGCCCCCGACGCCTGGACGGCGGCCGCCGCCGCCTCCCCGAAGGCACACTACAGGCTGTCCGCCTTTGGGCAGCAGTTCCTCTTCAACCTGACGGCCAACTCGGCCTTCATCGCCCCGCTCTTCACCGTCAGCCTCCTGGGAGAGCCCGCCGCAGACCAGCGGCGCCTCTACGCCGAGGCGGCCGACGCCGACGTGAAGCACTGCTTCTACCGGGGGCACGTCAACGCCCGGCCTCGGCTCACCGCCGTTATCAGCCTCTGCTCCGGGATGGTGAGACCCCCGGCCCCGCCCCGCTGAGGGCCAGGGGCGGAAGCGCGGAGGAGGAGGAGGAACGGGAGGAGCGGGGCGAGGGAGGGTGGACCAGCAGAGCGAAGAGTCCGCCCCTTCACCTCACCGCGGCGGGCGGCTCTGGCCCGCCCCGCCCGGGCTTTCTCGCCCGCCGCTCTTAACCGGTCGGGTTCCGGGATGTGCCGCTCCTGCTCCGCGGGTTTTGGGGGAAAGTGCCACCCATCGACACCCGGGTGGGTGGTCCGTGGGCCAGACCCGTGCACCCACCGCCGCCTGCCCCCAGGGATGCTGTGGTGCCGATGAGGGTGGCTGCGGGCTTACCACCAGCTCTGGCCCCGGAGCCACCCAGCACCCTGGACCAGGGGCATGTCCCGGTCCCTGGTACCCCAGCTAGGTGCCCTTCGTGCAGTGATGTTGGCACCGGGATGAGCAGAAGCTCCTAAAAAGGCTGTCCCTTCTGTCTGTCCTGGTGTCTTTCAGGCCCAGGAGTGCCAATCCCGGGGGGGGTCCCCGGAGGTTTCTGTTGGCTTCCTTCAGTTCAGGACCTCCTCTGGGTGCATGTGTTCACCTAGGCTTGGGCATGTGTATGTGGCTTCCCTCCCAGGTACTGGCCATGGATCCCAGTATGGGATGGCTGCAGAATGTTTTGCCTTGGATATTTTTTTTATTTACCTGCTAAATACTTGCATTCACAGTTGTGTGCAACTAGGAGTGTTGATGTCTTCTCATAAGCAGGGATTTCACTAGCTGGACACCTTCCTCTGGTCCTTATATGTGGGTTAAAAGCCCGTCTCAGGCAGATGTGCTGTGTGAAACCAGCTCATGATGGGGTCGCACTGGGGCCTCCAGCACACAGCAGCACCATCACCCTTCAGAGAGGACTGGTTTGGTGAACATCACTGGCATAAGGACAGGGTGTGGCAGACGTGCCCTTCTCATGCTCCCTGCCTGTAGGTTAGTAATTAGCCCTCTGTAAGCACCAGAGGGATGGCTGTGCAGCCCAGAGTGGTACAAGCAATGTGACCAAAGCTGGAGCTCCAGGCAGTGCCTTCACAGGGGATACCACAGAACTGGGCATGCCTCCCTCATGAACTGCTCGCTTTGTGGGGTAGTGCTGTTAAGTGGCTTGTCATTGTGCAAAGCTGATCTCCTGTTCCTCTCTCTGGTCCCTCTCAGCTAGGCACATTCAAGTCTGATGATGGGGACTATTTTGTAGAGCCACTCCTATCGCTTGAGGAACAGGAGTATGAAGAAGAGCACAATAAACCACATCTTGTCTACCGACACCGGACACCTCCAACCAACTCTTCAGAGGACAGGCAGACTTGCAATACTCCAGGTACTCATTTTGTTACTGCCTTGGATGACTTGATACTTGGAAGTGCTGTTTGCAGTTAAAAGGCAGTAGGTCTGTGTGGGAAAGAAGGCATGTGCAGTTGAGGGACCCCTCTAGAAATGGTGCTGTGAGTGCTAGGACTGGGCTTGTGGTGACTCTGTCCTGGAGAGATGTGGTGCACCCGTGCTTTCTAGGAATTGGTTATAAGGAAGTTGCGGTCAAAAAAATGTTGCAGTTTCCCTTTGATTCCTGATATAAATTTGGCAATAGAGCTTTTGGTCTGTCTTGCCTTAAGTATTCTGTGAGCCCTTAAACTTGTTTTCTGTTCTCTCCTACATGTAATTCCCAACCATCCTAATCTTAGATACTCTGTATGATACTCTGTCCTTTAAATGACATCCTTCTGTCTTGGTCTTGCTATGCTCCTGGTCTTCCCTCCCCAAATCTGACTGTGAGTTGCCACATCTTCTTTCTAGTGGAAATGAGGAGGTCCTAGCACCAACCCTGACAGTTCTTCCCTTTGTAATCACTTTTCCATGGTTCATTTTCAAAGGCTTTTTATTTTCCTCATGGCCCTTCCTCGACCAGTGCCATCTCCCTGACCTCCTCACTCTCCCTTTCTAGTCCTTGCACATATGAAAGAGCACAAGCCTTTTTCTCCCCCCCTTCATGTGCCTTGATGAGCAATAGCCTTGCTCCTACTGTCCCATTATCCGCAGTGGCCTCCTGCTGCTCTCTGCTTCCTTGACTTCCTGATGTTCACAACTAATCCTCCTCTTTGGCAGAAAATACCTAAGTTTTCTCTGAAGAAGCTTATTCCTTCAGTCTCCTGTTTCACCTGCTGTTTTGCCGTCCTCCTTTGGCCTGCAGCTAGATCTACAAGAACTTTAAAGCCTAAACAGAGTAGATCTTGACTGGGTTTTCTTGTGGGCTGCAAGCTGCTCATATGCTGCGAAGTAGGTGGAGTTGGTCAGGAAGTAATGGTACCACTGCAGGAGAAGTATGGTGCCCAAATTAGGCTGCACTTAGCACATGTTACTTGTTTGGCACCCATGACTGTGATCATGGCCGTGCTGTTGAGCTGTCAGTCTGTTCAGCTTGCACTGATCATACTAAGTCCAACAATGCTCTGATACTCTGTGACTAGCTAGGGCAACGTGTTTCTTCTAGAAGACATGTGAATCCACCTCCACATGCAAATGTGTTTGCCAGTGGCACGTCTCACAAGGCTGTCATTGTTTGTTCTTCCAAGGGTTGCTGCTGGAATATGCCATTCTGGTTTCTCTCTTCCAGCTGTTTCTGCTCCCTTCTTTGAGATCAGATGCAGGAGACTCAGAACAGTTGGAAAGAAACAAGGAATCTGGCACATTGCATCAGTAACCCTTGGAGGAATGGAGCAGCAGATCACAGGACTCATTGAATCAAAGGTAGCTGGGAGGGCTCTGAATTTTGCTTTTGGACTTGACTCTGTGCTGCTGTAACGGACTGCTGTATTTCACCTCATTGTATCATATTTCACCCCATTGTATCACAGTTCCCTTTTAGGATATTTTTCTTCGGTATTGTAATTCTCAAGAATAATACTCCATCGGTGATTTTACCAATCTGGTGTATATCTCTTCCTCCTTTGTTCCAATATGCTTTGCTTCTTGCTTGTCTTTGTGTTCTTGCTTTTCTCGGTTGCTTTGTGTAGTGGAGAGAGGAGTTCTCACATCTCAAACACAAGCTTAAGTGTTTCAGATAGGCATGAGAGTCTTATTTGTCTTTCTGTCCTCTTTCCCTCCATCTCTCCCTCTTTACCATCTCTCCTTTTTGTCATTGTCCAAGCTTTTGAAAGGGAATGATGCTATGGCCATACATGTATGGTGAACAAGACTTGGTTATTTCATCTAAGGAGCAAGTTCAGAGCACCTTGGGCAGTGCTGAACCTTGGCATCCTACCTGAGGTTACATCTGGTGAGAGAAGGTGTCTCACATGTCTTTGCAGCAGAGGTGAACATGCAAAATCTAGCAGCACTCATTGTTTTAGACAAGGTGTATCTCTCACTCCTGCCAGAGAAGAATGGTTTCATGAAAGTTTGGAAGTTAGTCATAGTTGTAGGGTGCTGTGTGAATCCAGTATTTTGTCAGAAGAACGTGTGAAACGGTGCATTTGCTGTGCAGGCTTCTGGCGGGGGTGGAAATTTGCTCAAAGAGGAAATTCGTGTGAGGGAAATCTAAGGTACCCACCCTGAGGCGAGAAATGAACCCCATGTTGCCAGGCAGTGGTGCTATTAAGAATGACTTTCTGATAGTCATCTTCCTAGAAATGATTAATAAGCAACATACTGGAGTGCCCTTGCCATAATGATGTAATTTTAGACTTCTTAAGGTATTCGGGAAAGTTTCCCTTGTTAATTGACTGACAGATTGAGTAAAAGCTTTCATTTGCAGCAGTCTCTCTAATCTTACTTTTAGTTTTCAACATCTTGAGGTCAGCTTAGAAAACCAGGTATTCACTTTTGTTAAGTTTCAGTTAGCAGTTTCTGATAACAGTTTTAGATCCTCTGACATAAAAGATACTCTGCAGGTGTTCTGGAAAAAGATCTTTTTCCTATGAACACTGATGGATATCAAATGGAAGCTGTGCTCTGCAGATGAACTTTCATAGCACAGCACTGGAGTCTCTGGCAATGCATTTCAGCCGTCTGGCATACAGCTCAGCTGCTGCAACAAAAACTTTGAACAAAGTTTTCCTTGGGGTAATAGGTTAATGTAGTTCCAGTCAGTTTGTCATCTGGCCGGGAATCTGGCGGAATAATTAGTTGTGTTTTACTGAATAGCCCTGACGGGATGAGGACTTGGCGAGGCTGACAGCATGATGTCACTATAGGTGCAGCACCACTACCACCCATTGCTTCAGCATAGGAAGCTCTTCCAACCCAATTATTAAATATCCGCCTTTTTGAGGTGGAGGAGGAAGAGAAAAGAAATAGCGATCCTAACAAAAGAAAGGAAGTGGCTCATTGCGAAGCTCCAGAGTGCAGCTTTCCTGCGCCCCACCGAGGAACAACCTGACTCCAGTGATAAAGGCGTGGAGCTGCATCCTGCGTCTGCGTGCAGCCACCTTTATGAGGCCAGCAGCACCTCCCCAAGCCCCCATCCAGTAGGACCTTCTGCCAGGAGCAGACCCATGAGCCCTTTCTATGTGAAACCCTCAAAGTTTGGTCTTGCAGAGCGGCGTCCAACTCCAGATGCCAATAGGACACTGCTGTTGGTCATCACTTAAATAAACCACTTCAGGCCACCTCTTGCTCTGGGTCCTATGTCCATTTCTGCTGCTTCTCCTTTCTATCATATTTCCTATGTATTTTGTCACTGATGTGTGTATATATGTATTTGTATGTACATTTTGGTTGTTGAGTTCTCTGGAGCTCTTCTCTTCCAGTTTTGTTGGGGTCTATGATATCTTTAGCCTTTTACTGAATCTTTGCCATCATTCTGCTTGTTGGCCACCCCTTGTTCTGAGACAGATGTGGCCTCCACCTGCCTGGTTGCGCTGAGCCACAATTCCCCTGTGTGAGTGAGTATAATTGCAAGTATTGTGCTCTTTCATTGCCCCACTTCTGTTGCCTGCCCAGCTTTTGCTGCAGACTTAGCAAATTCTGTGCAGCTTTTACTGGGACCCTGATGCAGAGCTCCTGACTGAACTCTTTGAGGCAGCTCCTTCTCTATACCCACTGCCTTCATTTGGCTGATCTGCGCTTCCAATTTCTACCCCAGCTTCATTAGGTAAATAAACCTCTGGTTTTGCCTCATTTCTCATAATTCTTTTATATTCAATACCTGCCTGAGGCTGAGATGAATAAAGCAACGATGGAATGCATAGTGAGTGCAAGCTGCTCCCTCGCTGCTGGTCAGCTGTGCCCATCCTGAGGCTGGCATTGGACCTGGGCTCTGGGGCTGCATGTGAGGATCTTGCACAAAGTCCTCGCTCCTTAATGAGAGCATTTAAAGCAGGAATATCCACCAGGGGCAAAACTCCTCATGCAGAAGCAGCAATAACACTCTGATGGTGCCAAACTAGTAGGAAGACGATTAGAGCTGTTCCTGTTTCTGGAGGGGAGCCAAGGGGCCGTAGCCAGCAAAGAGGCCTTCCAGCAGTTTGTGCTGAGGTGGTGAGGTTTTGGAAGCAGGCTCAGATGAGTGCAGGACAGAGCAAGTCTTACCTGCACTGTGCTGACTGTGCCCCCACCCACTGCTGGCAGAGATGGGAAAGCTGCTTTCCAAAATCCACCAAGTATTACCAGCACAGATGGCTATGGGACACAACCTGCAGGCTTAGCACATCCCAGTACCTGCCAGAAATGGATGCAAAAGGTCTCAAATTTGCTGATATTTCATTGAGCAGTTTGACTACTGGAGAGTACATGTGTGGCCAGGCACAGCAGCTCCACAAAGGGAAGCCCCCATGTGGTCCAGGTGAGGAGGAGAGAAGCTCTGTGTCTAAATTGTGCTGAGAAGGGCCCTGTAAAAAGCACAGGAGAAACCAACAGCATGAGCCAAGTCTTGCTGCTGAGCTAGCATTACACAGGCGTGCTCAGTAATATGTCACTGATTTTTCAGTTGCATTGATGAGTAATTTGTAATGGATTACCCTTTCACAGTAACTGTAACAACCTTTCCCACTGAACATGACACTGGGCAACCACCAGAGCAGAGGAGTGCTGCCCTTGTGTGTCTTAAGCGAGCAGATGCCCAGTGCTGCCAGCTCAATGACTGTGGTTTTGTTTCTGCATGGTAATTAGCACCAGCCTGCTCTCCTAATGCCAGCCAGCTGCATGGGAAGTCACTGGTGAACCTACAGCACAAGCAGGAAATGGTCCTGTCACCATGTTCCCATGTGCTTGGAAGGGGTGGTCAGGTTGAGGTTGCCAGAATGGGGATTTGTTAGTGTGTTATCAGTGCCATGACCAGGGAGGAGACCTGGGGAAGGATGTGTTGGGGGTCTGGTACTGTGGCTAAAGCTTGACTTTGTAGTGTGGTCTTTCATTGGTGCAGGCAGGAGATGAGCTCCTGCTCCAGATGTGATTCAAGGTGTGTCTGCAGTGTTACGATTGGCAAGGGAGTGGAATGGGGCCAGTGATGGAAAATTTCCTGCTCCTTCTGCAGACCCTTTGTATGAGTTATGTTCTTACTTTATAGCAGTTTTGAGGTAGAAACTTCGAATTCCTTTTCCACTGGACTCAATGTTTGTACTCTTGTGAGTGGTCTGTGATGAAATCCCAGATTCTTTGCACTTGGATTGTTGGTCTGGAGCCCTTTAGTATTTTTGCTGTTTCTTTTGGACTCTGTCTTGCTTCCAACTGTATCCCTTTGTGGGGTTTTTTTTGTGTGTGTGGGTTTTTTTGGTGGGGGTTTTTTGGGGGGGGGTTTTTTGTTGGTTGGTTGTTTTTGTGGGTTTTTTTTGTTTTCAATTCATTCATCCAGCAGAATTTTGCATTCTAGGTGTCTGGTTTCCAGGCAGGTCTTCAGGCAAATTCTGTACTGCTGAGTGTCACGTAAACTCAGGGTTGCAGGAGATCTGCAGGGAGGTTTTCTTAAGCCTTTACTTCCAGGTTGAGCAATCCTTGAGCTCTTTCAAGAGTCTGTTTAAGCTGTCAGCTTTGTTTTTGGCCTCAGGCTAAATCACTGATTTTGTTCTTTTTCTCAGAAAAGTTTCTTATCTTAAAGAAGTGGATTGTAATTTTAGTCAGGTAGTAATTAATTCAGGTTTCCTTCCCTCGAAAAATACAGAAGAGAATTGCATCACAGTTCCCATATGCTAATATAATTAATTCTATTTCTGCCTCCCTGTTGAGGTAACAGCATAGTAAGAGCCAACTGGTTTTTGGTCAGATGGGCCTGGGAGGTCAAGCATAAGCTTTTGCCATGCTGGGCTGGGGAAGGGATCAGTCCATAATGTTGGAGACATCTTGTGATGTTGGCAAATGAAATAAGGTAATAAAAAACATTGATCACATTCAATGATACAGATCCCATTATTAGTTTTGGTTTAAGATTTCTCAGCATGAGTTATAAGTAAGGTGCATGCATTTTGTTGTTACTCTTAATATTGAAAATGTATCAAGCATCCATCTGGCACCCTAGAGGTGTAAAACTTAAGATTGTGGCTAAACAAATTATTGTTGATTGGTTATTGTTCTGCAATTTGAACATGGTAAGTGGACAGAGTTAAAATATTCTCCTGGAATCAAAATGGATGTATTTTTACCTCATCTGTGTGGACATCCACTGAAGGAGGACAGGTGGGAGAAGCAGAGTGGGGATCACTTTTCTGCTTTCTATCTGTTCGCTATAGCATAAACTACTGAAAATAAACAGGCTGATTATTTTGTGACTTCCATTCCCATATGCCTGTAATGTCATTATCAACATCCCTGTGGCAAATTCCTGGACAAATTATTTTTTTTCTAATGGGTTATTTTGTCTTATCTTTTAGTGACTGTCAGTACAAAGTTGTGGTGGCCTCAGTCTTGTTCCTCTTGGCATGGTACCTCATAGGTGTCACTAGACACAAGTGAGGTACACAGGTTGGTCTACTTGTGACTGTTGTGCATTGGAAGCTGCCTGAAGAGCATGTGTGGGAGTTCTGTAACATGATCTTGAATCGTTTTCTGCCACGTTCAGCTCCTGTGTTAGTATCTCCCTTCTTAAAGAGGCAATTTATTGTTTTGTTCGTTAATCTACTTTCTGTCTGCTGTGCAAAATTGATAGCTTTCACTTACAACTTTTTACCTTAGGCAGAAAAATAACCTTTTAGGCTGGAATGCATTCTGATATTCATCACCAGGAAAGAAAACATCCAGAGTATGTGTGGTCTTTAGTGTTAACATGGTATAAACCAGAGAATGTTTTATTACTGAGGGAAGTTGATTGCTGCTCGTTCCAAGTCCACAGTTCTCAGCATTCTGGTTGAAGCTGTGAGAAGAAAGGCAGGGGCACTCTGACAGACATCAGGGTTCAGCATCACCTTGAGCTTTGACACCTCCAGGTCTCTATAGCCACAGACACAGGATGCAGTGAGTGAATTGGAGGGGAACTGTTGTTTTTTGCATCAGTGATGTTTCATGCCAGTCTGAACTGCTCACGGCTTTATAGTTCTGCTTTCTGGCCTTAATAATTTCACATATTGCAAGCACAAATTCCAGGCTCTGGGCTTGACGTGTGGGACTGACTTCAGCAGTAGGAGCTCCTGGAGATGGACCTGTCTGTGGATCTGAGCATTGCTCCAGTTGGACATTTAGAAAACCACTTTAGTAAAGTGTGTGTGCAAAAGCAGAGGAAGGTGAGAAATTTAACAAGCAGGTGTGCCTTGGTCCTGAGGGCTTATGATCCATCCATGCAAGCATTTTTCCTAGTAGCAAAGAGAAGTTCTTGGTAAAAACCCTAGATTTTGATTCTCGTGTAACATTTTTTGGGGGAAAGAGGGAACTATCCTGAGATCCAGGATAGTTTCTTAATTCAAAGGGAAATGTGAACAACATGAGCGAATCAAAGCTTCCTTCCTTTGTATTGCTCTAAGAGTGGCATTTGTGAAAGTGCTGATATTTTACTGCATTTTCAATAGTTCCAACCATGAAAGTTTGATCTGTCCAATTTTGTCCAGCTCTTGCTGCTGAAGGTTGAAACCCCAGTTGATGTCAGCCAGATTAATTTGCAGTAGAACACTTTCTCATTTGCAGGTTTGGAAAATCAAGCAAACTTTCATTTCCACTCTTAGTGCAGAATAACTTTCTCTTTGGATCCCAGCTGGCCCAGATCCTTCATTTCCCTTCCAATGTAGCTAATAGATCTCACCTCTATTAATAAAACCTCTTTTCCCTTCCCAGCTATAGCCGGAACTCTGGTTGCACAGTCAAGGAGCTATCCAGAGGGAAGGCAGGATTAGTCCTGCTCATAGGACTGATCACCTCAGTGTGGTACAGGGCAAGGCAGTGGCTGGTCCCCCATTGTGTTTCCATCCCTGGCTCCTGTCTGAGCAGGGCATGAAGAACACACCTTCTTTGCTGGCAGAGAAAGTGTCCAGCTCTGGGTTATGCTGACCACAACAGCAGCCCACAGTAACAGACGTGAGAATTCAGTCTTGTGCAAATCCATCTGAGATACATTTGTAGATGTGTAGAAGTACAGATAGAGATATAAAACATCTTGATGTAGAATTAATACAGACCCAGGGCTAGAAAAATTCTTTGGTCCAGCTTAGGACCTGTTTGTGTCCTAAAGAAGAGCCAATTTCCATTCCATTTCTTGGCAAGAAGAGCCTAAAAATGTGGTTTGATTTCAGCCAGTCTGATCTCTGCATGAAGGCAAATCCATTTTGCGTCTCTCCTCTGTTTCCCAGGTGATGGCAGACCCTTGGGTGGCTGCTGTTGTACCAGCTACAGCAGCAAATCCAGCCAGGCAGCTGGAGCTGGAGCTTGAGCTGAAGCTTTTTTCCAGGGTTTGCTCCTGTGGAGTTGAGGGAGACAGGTCACATACTGACTGACTGCCTGAGGGGAGCTCAGCTGAATTCTGGTCTGTTTTATGGAGGTGTGCAATAAATAATTAACTTCCAAACGATAGTTTTATTATCTGTGCAGCTGGATCAGAGCAGGGCTAGAAGTGATGTGGGCCAACTGCTGATTGGCAAACCTTAAAAATCCTGGGTCGCACATTCAGAAAAGTTATGATAATAAGTTGGTTTGAAAGGATCACACTTTTTTCCTAGCAGGGAGATGTTTTTAGCTCAAGAATTTCTTCTCCTCTTCTCTTGCTCTCTCTTTCTGTGTGTTTTATTTTTATTTTTTTTTTACTGCTATGTGCAGCCCATTTGAACTTGGAGCTGAACTGGAATTGCTTGAATTGTTACGTCTTACTTAATTGTGCAAATTGCTTTCTATTCCAAGGACTAGTTAATGTAGAAATGGAAAGGATTAGGACTGTTGGAATAAGTGAGCATTCCATCTTTTAGTATTTGGGTTTAGTATAACAATAGCCACTATGTCAAAAGCAGGTCCTGACTCTGCCCTGTCACCCTTTCATGCAGGCAAAGTACTCACATAGGGCCTGAGTCTTCCCTGCCCTCTTTCTTGTGATAGATCCAAAGTACATTAACCAGCAGGAAGCATCCATAAATCAGCTGAATGGGTTCTGGGCTGAGGCTTCTTGCCCAAGCAAAAATAAATTGCATTAGTGGAAAGATGCCATCAGGAAGCGATACCCTTTCACAGGATTGGGTCTCCTTTGTAAGTCCCACGTTACAAAGAAGAAACCAAGTAGAAAAAAAATTAAGATAAACTACCAGGTCTGTATAAAGACAGTGAAAATGGCATAGATTGTCTTAGTAAAGTGTGCAGTAATATGGAATTTTTTTTTGCCTTTACCTGCCTCTCAAATGAATATTAACTGTTGAATCAGTGCATGGGCTCGCCTGATACTTGAATTATTCAACTGTACTTTGCATGGTTTTAAAGGGTTTGTCTACTCACTGGAGTTTGGTTTTTCTACAAAGTAAAAAAAAAGTTTTCTTTCTTAAACTCATCCAGTTACTATCGTGTGTAAGTAGATGTGTTTCAGGTCATTGCAAAGATTGAGGGCTTGCCAAGCAAACCATTTTTCTTTCAGTTTTCTGTTACTATGTTAACACAATAGAAAAAAAAAAAAAAGGAAAATAAAGTGGGGAAATATCACACCCTTTTCTGGTGTTCTTTGTGTCAGTAGGAAGCTGCAAAATCAGTTTTGTGTAATGTCAGAGATTTTTCCCTTCTGCCTGGAGGAAGGGCAGCATGTTGCACCATTCAGCGAGAGCACTGCTGTTGTGGCCATTGTAATAGAGCAGGATATCAACAGAATCAGGCACACAGAGTTCCTGGCAGTGCCTGTATGCAGCTCCCGTTAATGTGGGCAGGGGTTTACAGATGGAGAGCAGTGCACAGCCATTAGCATTTAATTTTTTACAGGTGAGTGCACACTATCTACATGCAAGAAAGATGGGTGAAGATAACAGTTCACTACTAGCAAAATCCAGGAGTGGCTTTCCATGCAGTGCATCCCCATCACAGGTGCCTGGTTTCCAGTAACCAGGCTGACAAATACAGGCCACCCAATACGTGACCTGTCCAAATAGGACACTGCAAGTGTTGGAGCAACTTTGTGAGTGGAAATAATTCGCTCGTTTTGGAAGTGATGATGTGTCTGACTTCATTTTTCGTGCTGGATGGGGAAAGAACACTGATACTATACCAACACTTGGCAGCATTAGGTTAATGATTGGACTTGATGATCTTAAGTATCTTTTCCAACCCTAAATGATTTTGTGACTGTGCCAGATCTCTGGACAAAAAGGAAAGTCGTTTTTCCTCTGTGCTGGGTATACCTGGCTGTGTTGGGCTCTGATTCCACTGTATGATCAGGGGCAGGTCAGGGCTCTCAGAACAAGATGTGGAATTTCATGGGGTGCTCTCTGGGTTTTGGGTGGGGTTGTGGGGTTTTTTTAATGTGTGACACCAGCTGCAGGATTTCAGTACAATCCCAGTGAATATCAATTAATTTATTTTATACACCTTCTGTGTCATGGGTGTCTTCTAAGATAGGTGTCTTTACAATTCCCTCTTTTTTTGCCATCTAATTTCCCTCTGCCTGGATGGTTGGAGGAGAAGGCACCCGAGTCTTGTGATCCCACCTGGGGCCCTGAAAGACTCTGCCTTCACTCTGGAGTCTTGTCAAGCCTCACTCGAGCCCTGTTGGGCATCTCCCCGTCCTTAGCACGGATTTCCTTGGGCACCTGCTCCTTTTGGGAGTTAGTTCTTTAAAAGGGAAAATTGAGTGGCAGGCTGAGGGTGCAGAGAGGAGAGGAGCTGGCTGAAGGGCTGGGGTTAGCACTTTCTCCTCAGTCTGGTCCTCTCCTCACCTTTAAGTTATTTGTATGCATAGTTGGCTCCCCAAGCTGATTGGCACTGAATGAGTTGGGATAATGTCATGGTTGCCCACGAAGCGGTGCCAGCATGAGAGCACAACCTTGCCAACACAAGGGCATTGATTAGAGCAGAGGAACTAGGGCAATCCAATTATAACCACAAATGCCATTGGCTTTCTCGAATTCTTACTCAAATAACTGCAGACTCTCTGCTGTATTAAGGTGGTCTGGACTATAGCAAGAAAGGGGAATTTAGGTAGTGCAGAGTAGACAGGATTTAATTCTTAACTACTCTGCCTACTTACACATAGGGCAAAAGGATAGTATTTTTCAGATAGGTAGAAGCTGGCTGATCCCCTTTGCCTGCCGTGATACTGCAGAACATATTTCTTTTTTTTGGAGATCACTGCAAATATTCCTAAAAGGAAACTACACAGGAAAAATAACTTGGACGTTTCCTATCATTTCAATCTTGTTTGACCATTGAATATTCCTTTGTTCCCTAATATTATGCTTCCTCTAACCTACTCAATGGGTCAGATAAGGAAATGTGATATTTTTCACCACCATGACGAAATTAAACTAAAGCTACAAAGAGCATGAGGGTTGTAGCCTGGAGTTGTAGATGAGTAGTTCAGATCTGGCTTTATATTAAATGCAGAAGTGAACAGTCTTTCGTGGATGAATCACATTCAATTAGCTACTTCCTATGATGAACTGATTAAAAATTAAGTGGCATCAAATAAGCCTGATTTTGCTCTTACATTTAAATAATGCTATAATTACATACTAATCAGATGGTAAATCTTAATTGTACATGTTCCATATGTTTTATATGCCTGTTCTCCCTCTTCACTTTGTCGTCTTTGTATCAGCATGGAGTATATTTTCAGGCTGCTTTTATGTTTGGCCTAATTGAATATCAAAAGCGGTATATGTGAAACTTCCTGAATTCTATTCTTTCGCCAGTGGCAGCTGTGCTATTAGATGACCTTTACCATTCCTGTAGCACAGAATAATAAAGGGAGAGGGGGAACTGAAGCCTAGGCGTGTTATTGTTAGAGACAGAAATAAATCATATATAATTGCTTTGCTGTGAAGGCCAAATCCTGCCGTCCTTCATGCCTCAGTTAGAAATACAGGATCTGGACCTTTGTTTCCTGTGATTTCCTGGCCACCTTGGACGTGCCCAGAATCCTCACGCTGCTGCTGCAGTGGCTAATTACCATTGCAGGGCTCCATCCCTCCTGTGAGGGCCAGGAGCTGGCTATGCTGCAGGGAATGTCCACGTCTAAATGCTACTGGCTTCCCCAAGATGGCTTTAGAAATGGAGCCTTAGATGTTGGATTACATGCTGGGCTTCCACAGAGTGCTTCTATTTCAGTTCCCTGCTTGTTTGGAGCAAGCCCACACAACTTTGTTGAGATAATAGGTATTTTGACTTAACGTGCAGGTGGTATTAATTTTATTCACTCCAGAATGTACTGCATGTTTTTTCTATGTTTTGATCATAGATCATGACCACGGTCACAAAAGGAACAAGCGGAAACACTGGAGAAGGCAGTGGGCAGAGAGCAGCATATTATCTGATGTGGAGATGTTGAAACACAGCCTGGAAGTGAATTCTTTTTCTGGGGACAGCAACAAGACGGGGACGGTTGGTGAAAAGAAGAGCCACAAGCGAACGAAGCGGTTCCTGTCCTACCCACGTTTTGTGGAGGTGATGGTGGTGGCTGACAGCAGGATGGTCGCCTACCACGGAGCCAACCTACAGCACTATGTCTTAACCCTGATGTCAATAGTGAGTGTTCAACCAGGGCGAGTAGATTCACCCATAGATCATTTTCTAGTGGTCACAGAGCCCCTCTCTGCTGTGTTCGTACGCCATCAGTTTGCCTTCCCTAGGCATAGAGATAATGCTGGGGTTACATTAAAGATGGTAAAATGTGGCTGGAAAATACTGGTTGGAGTCTTCTTTCCCAGACCCATCATGCTTCCTGATCCTTCCCACACCTCTCTTTTCCAGCTTTCTGAATATCAGACACCATGAGCAGTATCACTGGTTGTTTGGTCCATACACTGTACTCTTTATTTAAGCCCACGTGAAATAACAGCTGAATTTGAAAGGTACTTTGGGCACTCTGCCTTCCAGGGGAATGATGCTGGTAGGTTATGCAGTTGCCTGACTTCTCTTGCTGCTGCAAGGAGAAGGAGACTGTGGTCACCTTGATCCTTAGCATAGTTCTCAAGTTGGCTTTCCAGGCTGAGAACAAGGACCTTAGTAGCTGCAGGTACTAGGATGCAGAAGTGCAGTTTTCACACAGGCAGTTCTGTAGACACAGAGTGACTGGCAGGGAGTATCCAACATATTTGTGACTCTGGAGGGATGTTCATCCTTTTGAGGGTAGAAATGCAGTGAATATGTGATCTGAAACTGCCCATGTCAAAATCAGGCACTTGGAAGAATAAGTTGCTTTTGACAGTCTTGGTTGGTGGTCTATGTGTCTCAGAGCAGAATGATCCTTTAATTTGGTGAAATGTGTGCTAAAGCAAAAGGAAATGTTGGGTTTCTGTGATACCAGCAGGTTTTTTTCATTCTAAAATTGTGTTTCTGCCAGGAGGTCTCTCCAAGTAGCATCAGGGCACTGAGCAAGGCAGAGAAACAGCCCAGGTGAAAAACAGTTGCAAAATGGAAAATATGTGTGTTGTCTTACTTGTTTGTTTCCTTGAATGTTAACAATAATTCCAAATATTGCTTTTTGAAACAGGTGGCTTCTATCTACAAAGACCCAAGCATTGGAAATTTAATTAATATTGTTATTGTGAAATTGGTCGTGATACATAATGAGCAGGTAATGGAAGTTATTTTCTTCACCTTCTGCTTGACAATGGCATTTGCAGTGAGCTTTGTCATGAATCATTAAAATACCTGCTTTCTCTGTGTTGCTTATCAGGATGGCCCTGCAATCTCTTACAATGCACAGACAACATTAAAAAACTTCTGCCAATGGCAGCAGTCCCAAAACCACCCAGAGGGAAGTCACCTTCGGCACGATACAGCTGTGCTTGTTACCAGGTGTGGTGAATATTCTCATAAAAACAGTTTGTAGCCAGTAGCCAGTTGTGTGTCAGAGGCCATGAGCATGTGATATATGGGAAATATTCAGATTTTGATGTGGATGTAATGATATTTGTAGTTGTGGGAGCATGTGGGAGCATAACGAGGTGATTTTGAGATGTTCAAGACTGTCTAAGGTCTGCCCATGGGTTTAGCATAAGACGAAAAACTCTTGACTATGGTGGGGAGTTAGTTTGAGCTCTGGATGATGTGGCAAACCAGCATGAGAAGGTCCATTGGAGGACCAAGAGTTGTTTCTGCTGTTGTTACTGTGCTTGTACTTTAACTCACTGCTGCATTGAGAATTAATGCATCAGGTCTGTTCTGCTTTCAGGCAGGATATTTGTAGAGCGCACGAAAAATGTGATACTCTGGGTAAGGAAATCCTTTTCTTTATCTTTTAACAACTCTTTTTTTAGTGTCAATGTTAGTTGCCTGTGCTGAACTGTGAGTGACATTTCTTTATCATGAACCTCTCTGTCCTCTCCTAGGTCTGGCAGAGCTGGGCACAGTCTGTGACCCATACAGGAGCTGTTCAATTAGTGAAGATAACGGACTGAGCACTGCTTTCACAATAGCACATGAACTTGGCCATGTGTATGTTTTATGTAAATACATTTACATTTAAATAGCCCAATATTTATGCTAACTTCAGCTTGCCAGCCAGGCTGGGAACTGGTACTGATTATTTCAGGGGAGAGCAGTGTACTTGGCTAGAAGATGCACCACTAAGGTAGATGAAACTGTGGGGTGCTCTGGAGCCTACCTGAGAGCAGCAAAACCAGCAGAGCTATGTTTTGAGGAGGATGAATGACAGAGTACCATAAGCACCACCTAAGCAATGACATCTTGACCCAAGCTATTGGAACTAGCCAGGATTTTGGGCAGAGGTGGGAGATGCTGGGTGCCTTGGAGAGGACCAGGGCAAGTGATGCTGGCACATCTCAGCTATCTTCTGGGACTGAAGTCTTCTCTGAGAACAGGTCCTCAGCCTTGTCCTGCAGCTCTGTGTAATGTTGCTGAAGGCAATGCAGCAGCTGTGTGTGAAGGAGGAACTTACACAGGGCATCTGGGAGGTGATGAAGTGTATAAGTGAGCTTGATTCAGCTCTTGAATTGTTTCACCATGAACTGTTTCTTGTGCTGCTGGACATCCCCAGAAGAGACGCTGCTATTCCCCTCCTCCAGCGGAAGTTTCTTTCAAACGATTTTTGCTTTTTCCCACTACTGAGACTTTTTCTCACTACTAAGCAGTCATGAGAAAAATCATCTTAGATCACATAGTCCTTCACCCCTGGCTACAACCTTAGGCAGCTGATTCAGTCCCAAACCACCACACGCCTGCTTTGCAGTGGAGGTCTGTAGGTGTGGGATGGATGAGTACTTGGGAACAGATCTCTCATTGTTCTAAACTGTTTTTCTTCATGGAGAGCTGGCGGAGACAGTCTATTTTTAACCACAGTAGTATTTGTTTAAATGCGACTTCCTGACAGAAAGTCCCCAAAGTTTTGGTGCTCCCCACACCTAACCTGTGGCTAATTCCTTCACTGATGCTGCCCCAGAACTGTGGGGGGGGTTAGCAGTGCTCCCGAGCAGGAAACGCCTCTGTGCTCTTTTTTTCAGAGAGCAGAGTGAAAAGATGGTTTGTTGGAGGTAATCTTAATGGAATACAAACTCTGCAGCCTTGGAACACAGGATCACACCAGGTCACTTCCCCTTCCCCACTTCAAACAGTGCAGCACTTTAAGCCGCTCTGTCTCCATTAGCGAATTTACCACATTCTTCAAGGTGTCATGTGCTGCAAACTTCACTTTGGTTTCTGCTGATACCAATGCTTGCTGGCATTTTGTAAACCTGCCACATAAAGTATGGGAGCCAAGTCTATCCCTGGTGCAACTCTGCTTAGGCAGCAGAGTGACCCAGGGTATTCAACTGCATTAGAAAATACTTTGCATCTAACATGGTATTGCCTGTGTGCGTGAGGGTCTGCAGTCAGTGGGCTCAAGTCAATCTATCTCCTTCAGAATTCCCTCAGATCAACTCTTGGATCTGTGATCAGTTCCAAAGTATTTGCCATTTTTATGAAGGAAGGGTTAGATTTTAGCCTGTTTGCAGGTTAGCAACCGTCAGCTGAACAGGAAACTGCAGCTGGATTTGCATCGTGCTCCAGGCTCCCTGGAGAACTTCTCTGGCTAAATATATGCAGTCATGGACTGGAGAGCTTAGCGGGGTGCTGCACAGCTTTTTCCAGATGAGTGCTAGGAACCCTGTTCATTAACACTTCTGAATTTATCAGGAATTTGTGTATATTAATGCTTTTATTTTGTAATATTTATCAGCAGGGTATTTGGGAAAAATTCTCGGGTTTGCTTGCATTTAGTTCACACTGTTGCCTTACTATGCTAAATACTTGATGTTTGCCTCTTAAATGACTCTACTTTTTGCTGCTCTCTTCCTCTTAGATTTAATATGCCACATGATGACAATCACAAGTGCAAGGAAGATGGAGGTAAAAATCAACAACATGTCATGGCACCAACACTGAACTTCTACACCAATCCCTGGATGTGGTCAAAATGCAGTAGGAAATACATCACTGAATTTCTGGAGTAAGGCCTTGCATATGCATGTCTTGGGCTGTTTTCACATGTCCATGTGTCCCATGGAGTTCTTCAGTTAATTTGGAGTCCTAGTGTGCAGCGTTTGGAGAAAATCAGAGGGATTTGTGTGTGCACGCATCCTTTACATAGAGCAGGAATGCGCCCCTGGCATCCAGTCCCTGCCAGTTCAGCCTCATGATAAGCTGGCAAGGACAAGCCTCTCAATGGGGAAGAATAAGTCTTCCCCCATGGATATTGCTTTTAAGGAATGTGTGTTCTCCTCAAACCTGAAGAATGACTTTTCCAAGCCTTGTGGCCCAGATACGGAGCTGTGTTTTAGAAGGCAGATTGAATCTGCCTTTCTGCTCCACAGGTCAAGATAAAGCCCTGGCACTAATCCTTGGTGGGAACACCGTTCCAGGAGCCCACGGGTCAGTTTGATGCATAGTGATTCGCCCATTTTGCTATGATGCCTTCCCGTGTGTTGTGGTGTGCAACAGAATGAGAGCCATGATGGTGTTCTGGCAAATCCAAGAGCTCAGTCCCTTGAGTAGTTCTGCTAATCAGTGATTTTTCTTTCTGAATTCATTATAAAAATGTGCCAGTGCTTGCTCAGCAACTAAATGCACATTCCAAAATGCTTTTGCCGTGGTAGCTGTGCTGTGGTGGATGGTTGCTGTCGCAGCACAGGGGTGGTGGTGTATGGGTAACACACCCTCCTGTGCTTGAGTTTGAAATAGCTCTTGTAGTGCTTGTTAAATACAGAAAACGTGGTGTGCAACTGTCCTAAGGCTAATTCAGGCAAAAAACAAGTGGGTTCTGATCTCACCGCCTCCTGTTTAACACCATTATTCTGATTTGTGTTGTAGCACTGGTTATGGGGAGTGTTTGCTTGATGAACCTTCATCAAGAACTTACACATTGCCTCAGCAGCTCCCAGGGCTGATGTATGACGTCAACAAACAATGTGAGTTAATTTTTGGACCCGGATCCCAAGTGTGCCCCTATATGGTAAGTGAAATTTCACACCTTATTTTTCCTGGTTTTGCCAGAGCAAAATAAGGTCTCCTGGGGTTGGATGAATGGCAGACTCACAATTCATCAACTTACTGTCAAGCTTGTGAGTTAATGATAAATCCTAGGGGCATAATTTCATGAAGGATTGTCTGTCTGGTAAGGCATGTGGCACATATTTAATGTTTTGATCTCTGCAATCACTTAAGCAGATGCAGTGTCGGCGACTTTGGTGTATCAACGTTGATGGTGCTCACAAGGGATGTCGAACCCAACACACACCTTGGGCTGATGGGACTGAATGTGAGCCTGGAAAGGTCTGTAATACCTGGTGGTTTGTGCCTTGTGGTTTTTATTTCCTTGGGCTCAGGCTGAGCATATCAGTCAAAATTATCTTACCCTAATGGTAGTTGTATGGGGCACAGCTCTGACTGCAGTGGTGGAAGCCCAAAGCAGCTTGATGTGTTTTAAGCCTGGTGATGCCTGGGACATCTCCAGCCCAGATAACATGATTAAAGTCAACTGCTTGGCATAACATTGTTTAAAGCAGGTATTCCTTCTGGAGAGCTCATCTTTTTAAATTAATGCCCTTGAGTGAACTTTTGAGCAAAACTTCTGCAAAGCTTCCCTAAGCTTTTGTTAGAAGTTGCCTATGTGATGTAAGCTATTAGTAATTCTGTGTAACATAAATTTGTCAGCTGGCTTTTCATTTTGACAGCTTCAGAGTAAAATATAGAATTGGTTGACATTTTCTGTATGGAACATTTTCAGCAGTAATTCATAGAAACTTTCCATTTCCATGTGCAATGTTAATTTTCAGCTAGCATTGTGGTTTCTAGGATAAGTGTTTAATTTTTAGTTGTTCATATCTGTAGAAAAATAGTTGAGAGGATTTTTCGTTTATTGAGATACTGAAGCTTTTGAATAAAAATGCTAACTGGTTCTTACCATTTGTGTCTGAACAAAAGTATTCTCCATCTGTGTCTAGCAAAAATAGTGTGATGTTATCCTACATTGTATAGCTTAAAATTTTGCTTTTCTTGCTCTTAAGATCAACATTAATAGTAATAATGTTTTCTTTAGAAAGAGTCAAAGTTTTAAATCATAGTCTCTCAAATATACTTAAATAAAAATTCTGGATGCTATTTGAAAAACAGTTTTCCATACAGGCTGTGGAACTTCGGAAATTTATCTTTTGATGCGTGTGTCTGAAAACTCAATTGTTCAGTGACACTTGACTGATTTCCATCAGGACAATGAGCATCATGTATCAATTTGCCTTCCTTTCTTAGGGAAAAGGATTTATTTTTTTTTTAATGGTTGAGAATGTGCATTAGAGATGTAATTGGAATGTCTAGTGTTTTTGTGTAAAATCCCCATTTTGAGTGTAGGTATCTGTGGGGTTCCTGTGACTTGAGACTTTGTGCCCTCAACCGCTCTGTCAGTGAGCTTGGGATCTTCTCACTGCTGAAAGATCAGCAATAACTTCGAAATTTTCTTGAGATTCCAAAAATCTGGGTTGCAGCAAACCTGCACTTACCCTTGGATATGACCAGAGTGATGTGCAAACTGCAGCAGCTGAGCAGATCAGCACCCCCTCAGAGCCACCCCGTGTCATGCAGTGTCCAGCTGCATGGCTCTTAATAAAGACCATGTGAGCAAAAACATTTCAGGCCACAAATTTAGACAATCTGACAAGCTTAGACAAACTAGGCAAGTGTGATCTGAGCGTCTCAGCTGAGAGCAGATGGGCTCTTAAGAAAAGCTAATGCAGCCCACTCGTGTTCAGGCATTTAAATGTGTTCTCACCAAAGGGCTTTATGGAGTAATTCTTCTCTGTGTGTTCATCTAGTTCAAGCTTAAAGTTTGGATTGTCATAAACTCTGTCCTGTTTGGTATTTACTTGGTCTTGTAAAGTGCTGAGGTGCAAGGCTGAAGTGCTTTTCCTTGGAATAAACTGCTATTTTGGTCCTCTGCTGTGGCCAGGAGCCCTGTCAAACTGCTACTTGCTGACTAATGCCTCAAGTCTGCATGTTTACAGCCCGTGCTGTATGGGTTGGCAGATGGAGAAAATACCATACCATTTTTATGGAGATATCTTTGGAAATAAGAGAGCCTGAATAGCTAAAAAAAAGACCTAGCTAAAACTACTGGAATGCAGATTTAACTGGGTTCTAAATTTACTCTTAAACCAAGGGCATTAAAAAACATGGGTGTATTAACTTAAGCATATTTTGCATGTGAGGACACTGAATCTGATACTGCTAAATCCAACCATAAGCCCAGCCCAGAGTCTGGCTTTGCTGGGTCATGTTTTTACCGTGTTCCACAGAACCAGCTCATTGTTGGGTGGACATAAATCTCTGAAAGAAGATAAAGGGGGTTGTAACTTTGGGCCACTCTCGTTGTGGTTTTCAGGGCTGTTTAAAGAATGGTAGCAGAAGAGCAGATGAGCAGTAATGGTTTGTGTCTGCTGGCTGCCCTGTGGCAGCAGGTAGTGTGTCTGTTACGCATGCACGGAGCTGCACAGCCCCTTCTACCCCCTGCTACTCCATTCAGACAGCCAGCCCAATGACAGGAGCTGGATTTGGGGAATTATCTGGAACTCCAGTGGCAAGACAAAGGAAAGGAAAGTCTGCTGTAATGTCTTCCATCCCTGCCAGTGCTCTCCAGCTCCACTGTGTGTCTAAAATATTTTGAATTTGCTCCAGACAATCTGCCTTTTATTCTCTTCATTCTGTGAACTGTAAGCTTATAGGGAAGAGGACCCTGGCAAGCTTTTTAGTCTTTCTGCTGTATCTCAACATAGAAATTATTTTTAAAATGCAAAAGGCACAAAGGTTGCACAGCCAGACTGTTCACGGTGTGGGTTCCAAGAAGCACCATTGCGTTTTCATAATATAATCTTGCCATTTATTTAAAACAGCTGCTCTTTTTCCCTGCTTTGCTTTACCATCAACTCCAAATTTTTAATAAAATCAATGGATGTAGATGACTTCCTGGTTAATACTCAACCATGGGATGGGAGACATATAGGTCGTGTCACGGTCTGTTAGCTGTGTTCATTCACTAGTTAGCTATTCAGTCATCTTCTCTGGGTCAGTGGTGCCAGGCATGACTCTGGTTAGATATTTAGCTGTGAGCATCAACACTGCTGTGAGAAGTTCTCCACTGGGACAGCACTGCTGGATTGATGTCATGTATTTCTGTAGTTTAATGATAGCTGTCAGACCTCTTTGGACCTTTATAGGG
The DNA here is from genome assembly GCA_008694505.1 of Cyanoderma ruficeps. Lineage (NCBI taxonomy): Eukaryota > Metazoa > Chordata > Aves > Passeriformes > Timaliidae > Cyanoderma > Cyanoderma ruficeps. Next base: position 6,321,363 of record VZDJ01000056.1, on the reverse strand, counting down.
GCCCCTACCTTCAGGTTTTCGACCTCTAAATGCCAGGAGGAGTTGTGTGTTGTAAGGGTTTGTCCTGCAGCAAAGAAACAGGCATTTCAGCTGACTTTATTGCTGTCCTTTACTGTAGCAGATGGGTTTTAGTCAGCTTTATCTGGGGAATCAGATCTTTAGATGAAGGCAAATCTAGGGCATTTTGCAGCCTAGAGACCGTGCTTGTCTCTGAGCAAACACCACATGCAGGACTCAAATTAGGAGTTCTTCAGCTGTCCTGCAGGCCGTGTCTGTGGGCAAATGCACCTGAGATCAGCTTTCTTCATCAGCAAAGCTATGCAACAAGTCAGCTTTCATGGGCAAAAGGTGTCCCTTGTGCTGCAGAGCTGGTGTCTTGTGGGACACCATCATGGGATGCATAGCCCCACGACAGCTTGATTCTGCTCTGTTTTCCTAGATAGCTTTATCTAAGGTGATTCATAAGGGTGTCTAAAAAAGCAGGATGAGCTTGTAGTGTGTCTTGACACAACCTTGTTGTGCTGTTAGTGGAAGGGCTGGAAAAACATGGTGCATCAGCAAATTTGACCCTGTTCCCATGAAGATCATCAGATCTGAACAGCACCTGGTGCACAGGAATACTGCAAGGGAGTATTTTAGTGATAGTCTCTATCTGTATTCTATAGCCCCTTCTAATCTGTGAGCAATCAGCAATGTTTGGGCTTCCCATAATTACAAAGATACAAAGAATCAGGTATCTGCATGTCTCTGGGTTTAAATCAACTGTAGCAATCACTGTTCACTGAGAGGGGACATTTTTTCATTTACTCTGGTGAGGCCAGAAGGTGATTTTTTCCCTAGACCTCACTTCTGCAGAAGTGTGTGTAGTCCATCTAGTAAACATAGGACATAAAGGACACAATTTATACCATGAAAATAGGGATGGGGGCTTGCCAAGGTAGCTTAATCCAGTTTTCCAAACAGAGAAAACAAGAGTCATAGCTGGAAAACAGAAGTGTAGACCAGGTCTTGGCAAGTCCCATGTTATGTCTGAGTGTAAAAAAAACCCACTTGGGGTTGAGGAATTAATTTTTTCTATTTTTGACTTTTGGATTTGGAAGTTTTCTGCCTTGGGTAGCTGTAAGGAGGTTTGAGTTTTCCCTGGTGTTTCTCCTCATTGCCTGTCCCTTCCCCTGACACAGCACAGTTTCTGCAGCTCTTCAGGAAATCAGATAGAGCAGCTTTTTGAAAAGCCAATGCCGTGAGCTTGCTGTGCTGCTTAGCACCAGTAAACAGGGAATATTCAGTGGTTTCTCTTGTCCTCAGTCTTCATCCCATAAATCATTCCATGGACTCAGCACCTTGCCTTCACTTTGCCCTTTAAGGGTATGGAGAAAACAATACAGGGGTTACAGACAAAATATAAAATAGTTCAGTTTTATTTGACCAAAAAATCCTTGTGGGTGGCTGAGAAATAAGCAAGACTGAGTCTTGTTGCCCAGGCTGGTCACTGTTGGTCGCCTGTAATGTGAAGCTGCACAATCTCACCTTTGCCGTGTCTCTCCTTGACATGCAGCACTGCAGGTTTGGGATGTGTGTGCCCAAGGAGCGGGAGGCGCCGGTGACAGACGGGGCCTGGGGCACCTGGAGCCCCTTTGGGACCTGCTCGAGGACCTGCGGTGGCGGCATAAAGACGGCGATCCGGGAGTGCAACAGGCCCGAGTGAGTGCTCTGAGGGGGACTGACAGAGGGGGCGATGGGGAAAAGCAGTTTGGGCTGCCCAAATGTGCTGAAATCAACTTTGGCTGTCCCCGGTCCTTGTGGGTGCCAAGGGCAGGTGGCTCTTCCCCGGGGATGAGTGGCTTTTCCCAGCATGGGTGAGGCAGGATCCGGTCATTGGTGTGTGGGTGAAGTGCTCTAAAAAGGGATCCCTTCAACGGGGAGGGATAAAAAGCTGATACCTCCATGGGTTTATTGCCTTCTGTTTTCCTGGAGGCACAGCTGGGGTCCCACTTCCAGAGGTGTTTTTCTTTCTCCAAAGCTGTAACTCAGAAAGGAGTGAGAAACGAAGGAGCCTTCCTTTTGCACCACTTTACCCCTGCTTTGGTTGCTTTTGCAGCTGTTCCTACAGGCCTTTATAATAAAGTTTTCTACCGTTTTATTCCTGCTTTGTCTGGTTTTGCAGTTTTTGGCTGCTTTTGCAGCTGATCCTTTATACAGTTACATTTCAGCTGGTGCAGACTAGCCAAACCTCAGCAGAAATCTGTGCCCCATTAAACAGTGGCACTCAAAAATATTTGCTATCAGCCTGGAATGCAAAATCCTGCACCCTTTGAAACGGCGGGGAATTTTGCTGTGGGCTTCAAGGAGACAAATATGTAGCTGGTGCAATAGTAATAGCTTGAGCAACTGGTGTGAAAGCAGCCTGTTTACGTAAATTGTGAATTGTGCTGGTTTCTGTTTAGCTGCCTTGCAGAAGAAGTGGGCAGGAGGCTTTCTGGGCTTTTATTTGGGACTGAGATACAGAGAGGAGAGGAGTCTGTGAGGTCTTAGAAGGATTCATATTTCTCAGGACTGGTGTTGGATGGTTTATTGCCAAGGAAGTTGCCACTAGGCATGTGCCAGTGATAGTTTCATCACTGCTAATGGGAGTAGGGAGAGCTTATGCCTGTGACACTGGTGGTGTAGTAACAGGAGAGGCTGCTCAGCACAGCTGGGCAAGTGTCAAAAGTTGAGGCTGAGAGAGTAGGGCACCAGCACGTTAATTAAAACAATGCTAAGAAAAACACAAGCGGGAAGAGCTCTCCTCTGGCTGTGCTGAGTCAGCACACTGCATATGGTCTTCTGTAGCCATGGAAAGACAAAAACAAAGCATCTTTCCAGCTCTGCTGCTGAAACTTTGGATGCTGTCAGCAAGAAGTATTCCTGTCTTCTGAGAGGCGTCTATTCAGACTGATAGCTTTTTGAGATAGAAAATCTCCTTTATCCTACAGGCTAACCAAGGGATTTGAAATTCCATCTCTCCTGATAGCTTGTGGTTTGTATCCTGGTGCTTCAGTAAGTGTATTGCTGTGGCTGGGATTTGCAAAAGCACCTAAACACACTCGGCACCAAGCTGCCCAAGAAATCCTTATGATTGGTAGTGGTTATTTTCCAGACTCCCTTTCCTGAGCCTTGCGCTGGCACCGGCCTCTCTTCTCCAGCCCCTCCCAAGGTCTCTGTGAGGAGTAGTCTGTCCTGGCACCATCCGCAGAGCTTTGCACTGATTGTTGGTTTGTGCCTGTAATTTGACACCAAAGTGTGAGCTGCCACCGCCTGTGTCCCCATTATCATGGGGCTGCTAAAACGGTGTGAATGGATGAGATGAGGCCCCAGTGGATACTCTCTTGCCTTTTCCCGTCCTCAAAGTACTTCAAAAAGATACAGTTTCTCCTCTGTTGTAGAAGGCAGCAAACCCAACCCAGATACCTCCAGTGAGGTCTGAAATAATTCTTAATAAATCTTTTCTGTTCAAAGATGGTTTAACTTTTTTAAGTTTTTTCTGTGCATGATGATCTAGGGTGGAATCTTGCATCCAGCATCCAATAAAGAATTGTGTTAAATCTGGTGTTGAAAATTACATCCATTCCCTCCATGGAACAGAAAGTAGGGCTGCAGCTCCTGCCTTTCTTTGTAAAGTGCTCTGACATCTACATGGATGAGTATCCTGCAGGGGTGCAGGAAGAAAGCTGTAAGGCTCTGGAATGGCAACAGACTGTTTTGACATATCTTGAAGGAATGTGTTTGCTAACCAGACCAGACCCTTCCCACTGAGATTGCCCACATGGGAATTTGAGCCTGGCTGGTGGACAAGGCCCATGGCTGCAGTGCATCATCAGAGGGTCTGTGGTGCAAGCCCTGGTTTTCAAAGAAAGACATGTTGCAGAATTATGGAAAGGGCCTATTTGATAAGATGTCAATACCATAAGCCCTGTTTTCAGGAATGGCTTTTTGGATGGGAAAGTGCTCTGAATGTGAGTCAGATCACATTTGCATTTTAGTCCATCACAGAAGTATCCACCTGTGCTGAAAACTGTCTGAGCCTGACATGTAAGCACACGTATAGAAAACTGTGTATAGCCACCATCCAATTCCCAGTCCTACAGCTTCCTGGAATGCAGGGAAAGATATTTCAAACTGATGTGTGCACACTGAAGCTTCACAGATTTTTCTGCAGTGACACATGAGCGCAGGTACATGGGTAAATGTGCAGATGAACGCATGTGGCCTGCAGTTAATTCTCCTGGGGCTTTTCCTTGTGACAGCCTCAGTGCTCCCAGACAGAGCTGCTGCCCATGGAGCAGGTGCAAAGCACCCCCAGAACAGCACTTCTTGCAGGGTGTTTGTACCTGGGGTGCTCCTGGACTGCTGGGAGCTGGGTGCTGCCTCAGAATCTGCAAGTGAGGATGCTCGAGGTGATGGATTCAGCATCATTTATTTCAGAACTGTGTGCGTGGGAATGGGGATGAGACCCCCATCATTTCCTGGGCCTGAGAGTTTCTGGGCTGCTGGGAGGAGTGCAGTGGGTCTGGGGTGTGTGCAGGAACTTGTCAGGGGAATGATACTGGATTGGAAGTGGGTCCACACTGGCTGTTAATTGGTCAAATAGATGATTCAGAGAGAAGGGAAATGGAAGCAAAACAAGGAGGTTTCTATGCATGTGCTGCTTTCCCTTCTGTCTCTGTGGTACGTAGTTGATGATCCATAAAAATATTACACAGAATGAAGTATGCTGTATTTCTTCATGACACTGAAAATCGATGTTATATGAGGGTGACTTATTTTTCAGGGTCAGCTCTTTCTGTCCCTCAGATTCTGTGAGAAGCAATGCTGGTTAAAAACACTCTGAAACTGTCAAGGGAGTTTGGAGCTGTTTTTAAATGTCAGAAGTGTGAGTGTGCTTCGGCCCCCAGCACTGCGTGCAAGGAGATTTACTGCCATGGTTACAAAGCTGACAGTTTGCAACATGGTAGCAAGCTTTAGCATCCTTCAGTTTGTGGTGTGTCCATGTGTCAATGTTATATCAATCTCAGGGGTCTTGTCTAGAGAAGAGAAAAAGAAATAGTAGCTTGGGATTTTTGGTTTTTATCAGATTCACCTTTAAAAAAATGGTTTCTGCATGTTCTCCATCTTCTCCTTAACTAAATAGTTAAAAATTTCATTTTAGTTAAATTGATTTATATTGGAAGCAATGTGGTTGCCATAAAAATGTTATAATTGCAATTTCTTTAAAAATAAATGCCCACTTAAAAGTTTGTACAACTCAGGGGCTTTGTCAAACTGCAGCAGTCCTGCAGAGGTGCAAATGCTTTTGAAGTGAAAATGCTGGATCCTGTTAATTCCCCTATGAATGGTTCAGATTCTCCCAGGTCTGGAGCATGCTGCTGCCATGATTAAGAAGTTTCCCTGTGTGCTGTGTAGTAAGATGGTTGAGATGTCCCTCTGTAGCTAGAGGTAGCTCATGTGCCTGCATGGGAATAGTCTATGGGATGGGCTCTGGTATTGGGAAACCCCCAGCAATTGCCATTGTGCCTGCAAGGCAAGGAGGAGTTTGGGCTGTGTCTGCAGGGGCTGCTCTGCTGGGATAGCCCTGGAGCTGTTCCAAGTGCAATCAAGTAAGTTCTTTGAAGTTTTTCGTCACAACAAGGTGGACAACAGATTAAATCAGTAAAAAACAGGTTTAGACTTACTCCTCCACTAGGAACTGTAAAGGTGTAAAATCAGTCCGTAATCAGGAATCTGTAATGGGCACTGTGCAGTTGCTTGGGCTTTTTATCACTTGTACTTGCTTAATTGCAAAGATCAGAAACCTTTGTAAGTGACAGGCATTTCACTTCTAGATGGCATGTGAGAACTGCCCTCAGAGCAGGTAGAGCTGGTGTTTGTAGCTGTTGCTCAGGGCTGTGCCTGAGGACAAATCATACCTGGCATTTAGGATAGGACTAGAGGGGTCTGTACCACAGCAGTGAGGATCTCAGTGGCTGGAGGGTGCTGGCAGGAAAAATCCCATGTGTGTAACTGGTGGTGCTCAACATCTCGCCTGCAGCTGCTCAAGGAGGCAACTCCTTCTGCCAAACCTGTGAGCATCCCTAGTGTGGTGCTGATGGACTGGTGAGAAGTCTGCCTGCCTTTCCTGGTTTTGCAGGCAATCTTCTGGCAAGGGCAAGCTGTTCTGTGCTTCTGTCTCTCATTTGTTTCACAGGAATTCTGCTACTTGAGTCACAATGACTTTTCAAGCGTAAGAGTGGAGAATTAGTTTTTGTGGGAGAAAAGGCACTGCTGGGCTTCCTGGGTGCTGGAGGTGCAGACATGCTAAAAAATTCTGTTCAGCTGCAGGAACTTGTTGACTCACTGTGTGTAGAGACCATTGTGCATGTGCAGGAGGGTGCAGTCCCTTTTGTTAGAGATGCTGGCCGCAAGCAACATGGAGATCTCATGGTGAGCATCTCTGTTCTGAGGGCAGGGGTGCTTCCCATTTATCACTCATTCATCTGCATCTTGAAGTGTGCAAACCTTGTGTGTGTTCCTTCCCAGCTGAGCCCCAAGGGAAGGAGCATTCTGCCAGAATTCCTGGGGCACTGATGGGTGCCTGGTCCCCAGGCAAGGCAGAGCTGATCCTGAAGAACAGCCCTGGAAGGCAGGAGCTGTGGGTGCCAGGATGTTGGAGCCTGGCAAGTTTCTCTTCTGACTGCACTTCTTGCTAGTGCAGGCACTCATTTTTCAGGGAGTAGGTAGAAGATGGTGGTTATTCTCATGTGCAGCTCATTCTTGCACCACTGCTGGCAGCAGATGGAATGGGAGAGGCTCTTCCAGTACCCAGAGTGATGTTCTCTGGCAAAGGCTTCATGTCCATATCAGAAAAATAGTTTTATGACTACAGGCCTGAATCTCTGAGTCAGGAAATCTAAAATGATAGCTTCTCCCAGGTTTATCCACTGGGTTTTATGTGGCTTGGATGGGATCTCTGTTCCCAGTTTATACCAGTGTCATCCTGCTATAAAACGGGGGTAAGTTGTTTATTGGCCATCTTTGGTGCTTTCTGGAATATATGGAGGTAAAGTTGTTTCAAAGTGCTCAGCATTACCATTTCTAACACTTAGGGCTAGAAATCCTGAAGGACTAAGTGCTGCCTGACCTTTCAGCCTCTGCAGGGAAGGAAGCCTTTTCTCCTGTAATGTTTACTTATTTGCAGCCCACTAGATCAAAGGCAAATTGTCAGCCACAAAATCCATAGGATGGTGGAGTTGTAAGGAGACATGGGCCTGAATGGGATCTCTCAGTGTGAAAATAAATCCTCAGATGGGGAAGATGTTGTTCTTCCTTTCTGATTTCTCTCACTACCATGGCATCCATCAGAAAGCAAATATTCTCTTTCTCATCCCTTTTTATTGCATAGGTAGGTGGTTTTTTTAGACACCAGCATAGCATTTCCTGCTTGTCAACCTGGGGTATTAAAGAGGTCCGCACAAAGACAGAGCCCACAAAATGCTGTTGCAAATCCTCACTGTACTGAGCAGGTTGCAGAATTGCAATTCCACCTCATTTTCAGCCTGGTGTTGTCTCTGCAGACCCAAAAACGGTGGGAAATACTGCGTGGGTCGTCGCATGAAGTTTAAATCCTGCAACACGGAGCCGTGCTCAAAGCTGAAGAAGGATTTCCGGGATGAGCAGTGCGCCGACTTTGACGGGAAGCACTTCAACATCAACGGGCTGCCCACCAACGTGCGCTGGGTTCCCAAATACAGCGGCAGTAAGTGCCTGGGGGGATGCAGATCCTGCCTCCTGGATTGCTGCCTGGGGGGAGGGTGAGGGTGTTCAGATAACGTGCTCCTGGTGTCCCTCCCTCCCCCGCAGTCCTGATGAAGGATCGGTGCAAGCTGTTCTGCCGGGTGGCGGGGAACACGGCCTACTACCAGCTGCGGGACCGGGTCATCGACGGGACGCCCTGCGGCCCCGACACCAACGACATCTGCGTGCAGGGCCTCTGCCGGGTAATCACTGTCCCTCCTCTGCACCAGGGTTCTGTAGGGCAGGCTGGCGCTTCTGAACCGTGCTCCAGCCGGTTGTCAGCGTGTCCTCTTCACTGAGAGGATGCCTGCAGACTCTGTAAGCCCCAAATGGTCTGAAACTTGTGCCAACATCCACATATGCCGAAGAGCCACACGTGGAATAACAGGATCATTTAGGTTGGAAAAGACCTTTGAGGTCAAGTCCAGGCATTAACCCAGCACTGCCAAGTCCACCACTAAACCATGTCCCTGAGTGCCGTATCTAGATGTCTTCTAATACCACCAGGGAGGGTGACTTCCACCGTGGCCCTGAACAGCCTGTTCCTGTGTGGAACAGGCTTTCACAACTTTTTTGGGGAAGAATTATTTCCTAATATCGAATCTAAACCTCCCCTGTTGAACATGAGGCTGTTTTCTCTTGTCCTGTTGCTTGTTACCTGTGAAAAGAGCCTGACCCCCACCTGGCCCTAACTTCCTTTCAGGTAGTTTTAGAGAGTGAGAAAGTCTTTCCTGAGCCTCTTTTTCTCCAGTCTGAGCTCCCCAGCCCCCTCAGCCACTCCTCATCTTACTCTAGACCATTCACCAGTTCTTCTTGGGACACACTCAAGTGGAAGATGTTTGCACATCTGCCCTAAGTTACTGAGGGCTAAATCCCAGTGTTGCTTCATTCTGTTCTTTGCCCCAGTTATTCCTGATCAGACCCCAGAGCCCTACATTTCCATTCACAGTTGTTCTTTGTACCTTTCTTTATGGGAACCTTTATGCATTACCTGGTGCAGACAATTGTTCTGATTCTTGCTTTGTAAAAAAGCCTTTTGTTGTAAAACCTTGTGGGATGGCCATGCTGTAAATCAGTGGAAAAATGTGGGAAGGCAAACCAGTTTATCTCACAGCAGCCTTTTGCATGCACAGCTTTTGTGTGCCTTAATTAGGAGATTTGTCAATGCTGTTCTAGTCTGTATTTGCTCAATCTATTTTTTTTAATTTTTCTCTTAAAGCAAGCTGGATGTGATCATGTGCTGAATTCAAAAGCAAGGAGAGATAAATGTGGTGTTTGTGGTGGGGATAATTCTTCATGCAAAACTGTTGCAGGCACATTTAACACGGTGCATTATGGTAAGAATCTGTTGCTAAAAACTTTATCGTGAAAAATGTGTGTCTATAAAAGCCATTACGACACTTAATCTACAAAAACACTGATGTAAAACACAAAATCCTTCTAGCTATAGTATATTCCATTTTATAACTATTTATGCTATCCCTAAATGAAAAGTATCAGCTTGTGTAATGTGAGGTAACTTAGCTCATTTCCCTTCCCCTGTAGAAAACAAATCAAATGCCTGTGTAATAGCCTTGACTTTCTGTTGAATCTTTCCTAGGTTATAACATCGTGGTTCGCATCCCAGCTGGTGCCACTAACATTGATGTGCGTCAGCACAGTTACTCAGGGAAACCAGAGGATGACAACTACCTGGGTGAGTTGTACTCCTCATTTCACTCCAGAAATCTGCTGGGTTGTCTGGTTGTGGTGATGTATCTACTGGCAGCTCTCCACTAGGGAGGCTGAGGAATTAGTTTAAGGGAGATGTTTTCTTGGTGAGGATTTTTCTATGTCTGCCAAACATTCAGCCTTATCTTCTTTTTTTTTTTTTTTTTNTTTTTTTTTTTTTTTTTGTTCGTGCCATCCTAGATGCAAAGTTTGGGAGGTTCACCAGTTATAAAAAATATTCCCTTAGGGTGTGTCTAGGCCTGTCATGCCTGGGTGGGAGCTGAGGGAAAAAGGCTGGGAATCAAACAGGATTCTGAGCTCTGCTGGAGTCTCCTCACTGCAACTTTATCTCTGCTGTCAGCATGCTATCGCTGGTGTCATGTCCTGAAAGATGTTTGTGCAAACACATACAAAGAGAAATTATTTTCTATTCTTCTGAGAATAATAATTCTGATTTCACATAGTGTGAGGCCTTCTTGTCCCTGCCTGATAGTGACATGTAACTGTAAAAAATACCCTGCACCAAAGATGTTGGTTTGATTTAAACCTAGCAATAACTTGGCCTTTGCTGTTGGACTTCCATGGTCACTGTTTTCTCTAACCTGTGACTGTGTCTTTAGAGGCAGATGAAAATGCTTGTGGTGCTGTATTGACCACTCTGCTACATGCACATATATGCTGTTAGCATGGCCATGAGTGTCTTTTCCACCATGATCACTAACTCACTCCTAGATAGTTCTGTTTAGGTTCAATAGCAGAGGTAATACGAACAAACATCATGACTGTTACACTTGCCAGTTGAAGGCTGATTTTGCCATTAAGTCCTGTTTGGGGTCTCTCAGAGTCTCTGATCCTCCTCTTTTGCACACTCTGTGTCTTGCACCACCAGCTGTGTGTTCCAGTAGCACAGGGTCCTGTACTTGTATCTTTGAACAGGACACTTCATCTTGTTCTATCTCACCAAATTGCTGTAACTAGGTATGTTAAAAAGGAGAGCTGGCTGGTGGTCCCTAGCCCATCAAAGGTAAAAGTACTAATTTGAGTACAAGTACCAGAGACTACCATGCACAGGGAGGCAATGCTGACAGCCTTGGCTGTTGCTCTGTGATGCCACCCATGTGTCTGGACCCTTCACTGAGACAAAAAGTTGAGGTGGTGCAGCATGAATGCACATCAGCACCAAAAAAACGTTACTGAGGTCTCAGAGTTTTCTGTCTTGGAAGGCAAGTTTTATTTTTCCTCTTTCCTGGAAAAAACAATCCTCCCTGTGTTGTGCCTATTCAAACTGGTTCACCCCAGAAGGAGCCCCAAACTTCTCAGCTCTTCTTGGAGGGCCTTTAATCTTCTTGGGAAACAATGAAGTCAAATCTTCTTTAATGTTGCTTTAATATTGCTGGGAAAGCATCTCTTCACATTAGGCCTGACTGGAAGCAAATGAGAAGTGTGCATGTGTCCACTTACTTTGCAGCTCACTGAGTGTGAAATCTTGAGCCCTGGGTTACTGTGAACCTTGCAGTTGTTTAACAATTTAGGAGGAATTTGATGTTGTCATCAAGTCCAAGATGTACCTACTGTTATAGGAGATATAGTAAAAGAGAAGGAATCCTTTAATGAGTTTTACTACTGCCTAATAACATTAAAACCTCCAAAGTATGAAACCTGGTTGAGTGTAGCCTCTGCTTTGTGTGGTTTTCTCCATCTATGTCTGTTTGCTACTGAGCAGTGTTTTGCTTCATTATCTCTCCTCATTTGTTGGAAAAACCTCCCCTTTGGTGTTTTGGTGTTTAGATTTTTCAGTACAGGGGCTTTTTAGTAACGTAGCTGTGATGGGTGAAATGGTGGGGAAACTAACTTAGGAAATTAGCTACATAATCGCATTAGTGTGAAGTTGTGCAGCAGACTGCTGTTTTCAGGAAACTGTTCCTTTTATAAAGCATTTAGGCTTTAAGCCTCCAGTGCTCTCACATACCTTAAGATTTGGAATAATAAAAAGTATGGGGGGAGGAGGGAGAGGGAGACAAAGGGGGAGATACTGACCAAACTCCCTGTATTTATATACTAGAAAATTATGTTTAGGTAATTAGGCTGCATACATTTACCCTAAGAGCACAACTGGAAACACCAGGGAAGCCACCCTTTCCGCACAGCTAATGAAAAGGTTTGGGCAGGATTATTTCTGTGGTATATGTGGGGATGCAGCCTATGTATGCTCCTTGCAGCAGCCAGCCCAGAATGCCTTTTGGATATCTCTGCATTGGGTTTTGGATGAACTTTTAGCAACAACTTCAGGAATTCAGCCTTCATTTTTAGGAGGCTTTCCAGTGGAAAAAGGAGAAGGCACAATGTCTGCAAGAGCTCTGCTGCTCACTTTATTTACATCCTTTCTGTTTGAGAGTGCCAGTGGGCTTTTCCCCTCACCCCAAGGGAAAGGAGCACTGAGAGCACATGACTCACGTTGTTATGTACGTATGAGTTAATTCTGCCTCTTTAGTTCTTGTTTTTTGCACCTATGCAGCCTTATCTAACAGTCAAGGAGACTTTATATTAAATGGAGACTTTGTCGTCAGTATGTTTAAAAGGGAAATCAAAGTTGGGAATGCTGTGATCGAATACAGCGGCTCCGATAATACTGTTGAAAGGATTAATTCTACAGATCGGATTGAGCAAGAAATAACACTTCAGGTGAAGTATATGTTGTGTGTATGGACGAGTCTACCCAGCACTGTTGGACTGAAAACAGCGGGCAGTGATGCCTGTTGGTTTACTCTGCTTCATTTTTCTTCCTCTCAGGTTTTATCAGTGGGCAATTTGTACAATCCTGATGTTCGTTACACATTCAATATCCCTATTGAGGACAAACCTCAGCAGTTTTATTGGAATGAGCATGGCCCGTGGCAGCCCTGCAGTAAGCTCTGCCAAGGTGGGTGCCTGGGAAGGCTTAGTTTTGTCCTGGATTCATTTGAGGTCTGGGCATTGCTGTCAGATCCCTCTCTGTTTGATTTCTTTGAGATTCTCACCCTGTGGGTACGATTGTTTCCCTGGTCTGCAGTGGAGGGTAACATCCTACAGGGTGTTTCTGGGTTTCGGTGCAGGGCACCTTACAGCCCCTCCCAGCCAGGTGAGCCTCACAACCTGGTCTGCAGGTGAAGAAGCTGAACACAGAAAAGGTCATGAGGCATTTCCTAACGCTGCAAAATGCATCGGTGTCTGGTTTTGGGTCTGACATCCAATCACTGCCAGTGCCCACCCTCCTAAATAAATACTCACTCAGGGCCCATCCTCGTGGCGGTACTGCAGCTCTCTCCCTGTCTCTATCCCATCTGCAATAAACCCCTTCTGCTCAGCTTAGTCTTAATCCCCCTCCCTGTTTCTGACAGAGGCAGAAAAGGCACACCTAAACATCTCTTAAATACTGCTATGAAAGGTGTAAGAGAAATAACTGAATTGATCACTTTGCTGCATGACTCAAACCAAGTGCTGGTTTTCTCTGTGCAGGAGAACGGAAAAGGAAGCCTGTGTGTAAGAGAGAGTCAGACCAGCTCACCGTGTCAGACCAGCGATGCGATCGAATTCCCCAGCCTGACCCCACCACTGAGCCTTGTAACACAGAATGTGAATTAAGGTGCACTGTGCTCAGCCATGTATATAAATAACATTGTGTACTTGTTGTTTACTCCTCCTTCCTTTCTCTTCTCACCATAATTTCATTTCTCACCAGCCTGTATTAGATTTTGAAAATGAAAAGGATTGGTAGTTGGCCTCTTTGTCAATCATGAGGGGTTGTTATCCACCGGTGGTGTTTAGAAAGGCACTTTTCAATGTCTTTACGTTTCTCTTGCTGGATTCGCTTAGGGCTAACTATAACAAAAAATCTCTAATGTTGAATAATCTCCCTGTGCAATACAGGGCCTGAAATTTGCATCTGGCTGGATAAGAAATGCTCAGCACCATTCTAAATACAGCCTGAAAAGATGGGAAAACATACACTTAAAGCAAAAACATAGCTAAGACTTCAATTTATCATTGTTTATTTAAAGCAAAGAATAGACTTAAGTGTAGACTGGGTTTGGGGCTGTCCCCAGACAATTCCAGGCAAGCTGGAATTGGTGGAGCACAACCTAAATCATCACAACCCATTTTCCTTTAAAAAGCAATCTTTTTTCGTTTTTGGGGCTTAAATATGGTGTCATTAAGCGGCCGCTGGTGATGCAATTCACATGGCCGAGTTTCCCGAGGGGTTTCTCCAGCCCTGTTGGAGCGGGGCTGAGCGGGGCCGGGTTGTCGCGGTAACAGCTGTTGCCATTGCAACAGGTTGGAAACTTGAGAAGGGCAAACGCAGGAGTCTGAAAAGTATGCAGGGATGTGAGGCTCCCACCAGTCAGGAGCTATTGATTCCAAATCCCCTTCATCTTATTCTTCTCTGGGCTGTGCCAGAGTTTGCTCTCTTGGCTTTGGAGCTGGGCTCTGAGCTCCCTGTAAAGGCACAGGCAGCAGCCCAAGGGTCTCCAGGGCCCTCAGAGGATGTCACTGTCTCCTCCCTCAGAAACCACCCCCGTGAGGTGTGAGGGCAGTGGGCTCCTGTTGGCTTCAGGGTCTTCAGAGCCTCCCTGGATTGGGCCTCATGTCCAGCATCTCTTTCCAGAGCTGGGCTGATGGGAAGCAGGGCTGTATCCCCAGGTGGGTCCTTGGGGGCCTCCAGCACCATCCTTTTTGTCCATCTCACAAAGGAGGCAGCAGGGTGGAAATCTGTCTGTCAAGAGAGAACACTTCTAATTCCTGCTGCCACAGCTGGGGCTTGAGTGTCTTGTAGCAAGTCATTTGTTTGTCCATTAAAGAGCTGAAACTGCTTTTGTGGGTTTCCTGCAATGTGGAACACCTCTCAAGCCCATGCAGATCATTTTCTGATGCTGTATTTTCCCTCTTTTAGTTTTTAGTGGCTGAGGTGACAGGTACAGAGGAATATGGGGTGGAAAGCTTTCAGAAGCTTGCAGTGAACTGTTCCTTGATTGGCCATGAACTCCTCTTGCCACCTTGGCTGGTCTCACAGGGTTACAATGTGGCTTTGCTGTCTTTCTTTTGCTTAAGAGAGACATGCTGACAGTTCCTTCGCTTCAAGCAGCAATGCCAGGGTAATTTTAAGTCCCAAAGCACTGGGAAGTGTGACACAGAGCCAAAACTTTCTGTTCAAGAGCATATATTCCTTATTTCTGTCAAACACCCTTGAGCACGTTCCCTGCAGAGCCCGGGGCTGACGTTTGCTGTCCTCGGCACAGGTGGCACATTGCGAGGAAGAGCGAGTGCACGGCGCAGTGCGGGCTGGGCTACCGCACCCTGGAGATCTACTGCTCCAAGTACAGCCGGCCCGAGGGCAAGATTGAGAAGGTGGACGACCGCTTCTGCAACAGCCAGGCCAAGCCCAACACCAGGGAGAAGTGCACTGGAGACTGTAACGTGGGAGGATGGCGGTACTCGGCCTGGACTGAGGTGAGGGATGCTCCGTGGCACAGAGAATGCTGCTCCTTGCACAGGAGTACGTTGTTTAGGTTATT
This sequence comes from Cyanoderma ruficeps, assembly GCA_008694505.1. NCBI lineage: Eukaryota > Metazoa > Chordata > Aves > Passeriformes > Timaliidae > Cyanoderma > Cyanoderma ruficeps. Next base: position 6,306,298 of record VZDJ01000056.1, on the reverse strand, counting down.
AACAGAATATATGTGAAATATGGCCACAGTGGTTCTGCTTTCATTGCTTCCTCTGGAGGACACTCTAGTCTGAATCAGCCTGGTAGTCCTTTCTTTCCACTGCAATTAATCTATACTTTAAGTATCTGTCTTCGTTACATGAAGCTCTGTTAGCTGTCTTCTGCCATCAAAGCTGTCACCGCTGCCAGAGGCTGGGGAGGTCATGTTGCCATCATCAGAAGACTTCTGAAATTTTTTTCCGTTACACATCTTGGCTTTTGCACGAAGAAGAAAATTCCTGAGTGCAGGCACTAAGAGATTGATGAGCCTGGGGATTTCCAGGGAAGGCACAGTGAAGGGGGGCTGTCTGGTCAGAGAGAGTTAATCTCTCCTAAAATGAGAACGAGCAGCAGCCATTTAAGAGAACTGAAAGGCAACACTTTTAAAAGTAATAATGGGTTTATAACCTGAAATGAATTTGTGAAACACATTGCCACGACATTTTATTAAGCTTAGCAGGATTAGCTTTTTTTTAAAGGAATACATAAAGTAAAAACCTGTTACTTAAAGTATAAATTGTTGTTCCGGAGGTTTCCTGCAGTCACTCCACAGTGACTGCAGAGAAGGAGGAGACAGTAGCAGTAGAGTGGCAGGAAATACTGACGGGGTGTGTGTCCCTCGCAGTGCTCCAAGAGCTGCGGCGGGGGCACGCGGAGGAGGCGAGCCATGTGTGTGAACACCTACAACGACATCCTGGACGACAGCAAGTGCAGCCAGCAGGAGAGGCTGACGGTGCAGCGATGCAGTGACTTCTCGTGCCCACAGTGGAAAACCGGCGACTGGTCCGAGGTAGGTGCTGGTCACCAGGGTGGGCTCGCCCTGCTGGTCCTCCACCCTGAGGGGCTGGTGTCTGCAAAGAGGTGTCTCCACCCCTGCTCATCTGTCATGATTTGTTTGGGCCTCCTGCAGAAGGTGCACAGGGAGGCATCAGATAGGCAGCAAAGTCATTGGCCTTGTTTACACTGGTCAAGTGTCCGCTTTCCTCCCTGCAAAGCCATAGGGGGTTAATGTCTCTCCAATCCTGCAATAATTTCTCCCCAGCTTTTCTGTAGTTCTGCTGTATATTTGGGAAGAAAAATACCTTTTGCCCTCATTTTCCCTTGAGATTGTCCTCAAGAGCCCTGGCAGCTCTGGCTGTCACTGGAGGGCAGGATTGCACCCTGCTGATGTTTTGCTCAGCTTCTCTCTGCTGTTTATTACTTCTTCCACTGCTGCTGGTGTTTTTTGCAATGCAACAAAACTATCTTGATAGGTTTGTCTCTGCAGCAGGACTAGGGGTGCTGGAGAACAGTCGTCAAAGGGTGCTCATCATCATTGTGGCCAAATTTCTCTTTTTTCTGTGAGTCATGTTCTTTTAGGGCATAATGAAAGCAATTAAATGGGAACAGGGACTGTTCTCTACCAAACATGTCTTCTGATTTGAGCTGGTGGCTGTCCAAGCCATGCCAGGGCAGTGGAGGAGGCACTCACAACCTACAGAAGCCAAGAGGAAAATGCACACTCAGAAAGAACAAGTTTTTTTAGCAGCATCCTGTTGTGCACAACGAAAACCCCACGGGGCAGTGCTGTGTCTTTGCCCTGTGTCTCACAGCTGCTGGAAGTCAAGAGCCTTTGTGTTCTCACTTTGCCCATGCTGAAGGATTCTAGCCCAGCCATGCTCTGTGCTCCAGCCCCTGCTCTAGGCCAGCTCCTGAGGGCAATCTTCTTGTTGACAAGACACTCCCCTGTTTTCCAGGACATGTTGATGTTAGCTAAACAGCTGCGCTTCAGCAACTGTTTTTTAGGCAGTGGTTGCAGTAGGTCTCCAGATGTATTTTCCAGTGCCAGGGCAGGTGCTGAGCTGGCAGTACATCCCTGGCACCACCTGAGCTTGCACTTTTCTCTTCACAGTGCTTGGTCACCTGTGGAAAAGGGCACAAGCACCGCCAGACATGGTGCCAGTTTGGAGAAGATCGATTGAACGACAGGTTTTGTGACCCCAAGACGAAGCCAGAGTCGGTGCAGATGTGCCAGCAGCAGGAGTGTGCCTCGTGGCAAGTGGGGCCTTGGGGACAGGTACCACACAGCCCCACAGGGCTCCTGGCTGGGGGGACCTGGAGGAGGGTGGCTGGGGCTGGGCGCTGCCCTTTCATCCAAATTCAGCAGCATAACTGTGTTAATTGATTTGCACACCAAAGCAGCCCTCTGTTTGCTTGGGTTCAGCAGATAGGCAGCAATAACAGTACCTGCCCTTCGTGCTAAATTTAATCTCTGTCATACTAAATTGGCCGTGATTTTCAAAAAAAGGGGTTTCCAAGGTTACGCTCCTAAATCCATATTTAGGCACATAAATACATGGCCTAATTTTCACAGAAAAGCTGTTCACATTGAATAACTTTTGTTGCTTTTAATGTTTTCCAGTTTCTGGGTTAGTGAGGGGTTTTTTTCTGTTAAAATACAAGTTACTTATTCCTCCCAGAGTGTTCTGGCATCTGCTTTTTCACAAAGCTGTTAGCTCTTGACTTAAAAAACAGCAACAAACCCAGACCAGTTGTCCCAGTCAGACATATTTCCCATCAGTAAAATTATTCATTAGCTGCTCATGCTACCATGGGGCTGAACAACCAGTTTTAAAGAAGGATATCATGCAGGTTCTGCCAGACTCTGATTCTAATGTGTGCAGCAAAGTAAATCATTTCAGTGCTCACACCTTCCTTCCCAAAGAAGCAAGTGAAGCGTGCAAGGCACTGGTGGCTGCAGCGAGTTAAAACTTTGACCTAATTTAAAGCTGAAATGCATGAAGTGGAGAGAAACCAGAAGGGAAACTGTCTTTTATTTTTGCTGCTCTTGCTACGTGCCTAAACAAAGGCTGGGCTGATTAATACTTTCTAACCAAAGCACCTACTTAGACCCAGTGCTCTTTTCTCCCATTTGTCTTCTCCCAGTGCACTGTGACTTGTGGCCAAGGCTACCAGATGAGAGCAGTGAAGTGTGTTGTGGGCACCTACGTGTCAGTGGTGGATGATAATGAGTGTAACGCTGCAACCAGGCCTACAGATACCCAGGTAAATCCTGCTGTCTTGTCCACATCTTTTCCCACTGTGTATACAGGCATCCAGGCTACAGGTTCAGGGGACATCTTGCTGAAGCACAGCCCTGAATGCCAGCCCTGCAGAGCAGTACCTTGGGCTGCTCATGGTTCTTGGACAGATTTAGCACAGCACCCTGCTTGGGTAGAAATGGGACAGATAAACTGTGCTCAGGGAGTTGCCATCCAGATCCTCTCCATGTGGTTCACCTTACACTCTGAAGCACCAGATTGCCAGAAAGGCAACAGACAACATATGAGGGCATCAGGACTCTGTGGGAGAAGATTAATTATCTTTGCTTATGGTTTATATCCGTGGTGCTCGAGTCATACAATGGGATGTGAGGGTGTGTTCAGATGCAGCACTAAAGCTGGACTCTTAAGAGCCCATGAGCTAAAGAAGCTGCAGTGGATGAATATGGGATAACAACAAGAGACTACAAAGTTGAGACAGTATTTACTGGCCTCCGAGGTTCAGGTCCTGACACAGCAGACACTTCCTTTGGCTTGCATGGAGTCAAGAATGCCTGGCTGCAGTCTGGTCTTATGTGGCAGTAGGACTGTTGCTGTTGCCCCTCACCACAATGACAGTGAGAGACTGTACTTTCTTGTCTGCTGGATGTAACAATGTAATGTTTGTGACAGCTACAGTTCCAGACACCTCCTTCCTAGCCAGATAAATTAAGAAATGTTGCATACCCTTTGCAAATTTGCTAAAGAGGCTTTCCATACTGTGTACTTGAAAGCAAACATGTAAATTCCCATTTAAAGCAGAGGATATGTCCAAGGTGTCTGGAGGAGCTGAATAAAACAGGACATTACCATCTATCTGTCATCTAGGAGAGCTGCAGTGCTCATGCCCTGTGCAGCTTCAGTCTTGCATGAACTCACAGAGTTTAACTAAGGCCACAACATTTAGGAAAGAGCTGCTTTTCCCATGTATAGAGGCCAGTTGCACTGCAGTCAAGGGGTAACAAACCCACCTGTCATCAGCCATCATTTGGCATTCATGCCTCCAGCATAAGTGAAATCACAGCAAAATGGAAATCGGGTTTGCCATTTGTCAGAAGCTGCTCTCCCCCTCATAGGGACAATCACTATTAATTTCCTTTCTGGCAAGGACTACTCAATGGAGTAAAGTCAGGGATGTTGATATTTTCTGGCACCAGACCTCCCAGGAGGTCCAGGCAGGACCTGAGCCCTCCTATGAGGCACCGTAGGAAGTCTGAGCAGAATGACATATCTGTCCCCAAAACCTCACATTGCTTGGTGTGTGGTGGAGATCAGCACATGGATATAGGTGGTCTGGTGGGCTGCAGGGAATCAAAGGGCTGCAATCAGCAGCATAACCTTTACTGTGTGGGCTGCAGGTCTCACGCTGAAGGAAGGGAGCTTTGAAGGGAGATAAAGTTGCTGTTTTGCAGATGTGTTTTCATGCCAGAACCCTTAATGAACTTTCATCTTTTGCCTCAAAAACATCTGGTTTTAATGCATGGAGATGGCACATGGTTATGGGGATCCCTATTGTAGAGTTCCTAATAAGTCAAAAGTCCATATAGGGTACTGCATATGAAGGCCCCAGGATACTGATACCGAGTTTTGCTGATTCACCAAGAGGATGCAGGGAGGAAGCCTGCCTGCTCAACACGTGCAGGTCAGAGTTTCAAGATGTTGTGTGTTCTTCATAATTACATTGAAGAGGAGGTAGTTTAATCAAAACATCTGCAAATCCTTTATTTCCTGCTTTTCCCCCATGTATTTCCTGTACAGGACTGTGAAGTAGCTGTATGTCCTTCCCATCCAAATAGTCCCGAAGCCAAGAGAACCATGTCAGGCACTCACAGGACACAGTGGAGATTTGGATCCTGGACACCGGTAAGCACACATCATAATACTTTCAGGATTATTTTATATAGACAGTGTGATACTTTTAAGTGCATATGCCCAACTTTTCATTACAAAGTCCTTGCAATGTATGTCAGGCAACTTCCTAGTGGAGTGCTCTTTGCTCTTCCCTAGTGCTCTGCAACGTGTGGGAAGGGAACCCGGATGAGATACGTCAGCTGCCGGGATGACCAGGGCTCTGTGGCCGATGAATCAGCTTGTTTCCACCTTCCAAAGCCATCAGCCACAGAAATGTGCACCGTGACACCCTGCGGGCAGTGGAAAGCCTTGGAATGGAGCTCTGTAAGCATCACGCTGTCTCTTGCAAGAGACCTCATTGCTGGAGATGTGCTTCATTAATCTGTTGCACTTGCCCTTTTATAAGTGAGGTTATTTGGGTTTTCTGCTGTTTCTGCATTATTAGTAAGAGCTGGTTTTAAAAACTGGAAATGTGACTGTGTCTCCTTTTCCCCCTGTAACACAGTGCTCGGTGACTTGTGGTCAAGGTAAGGCAACGCGACAAGTGATCTGCATCAATTACAGTGACCAGCTGGTGGACAGGAGCGAGTGTGACCCAGACGACCTCCCTGCCACCGAGCAAGACTGCTCCATGTCTCCTTGTCATCCAAACAGCCATGACTACGGCAGGCCCATCCCCCCTTTCCTCTATCCGGATCATCGCCTCAAACCGCACCCTGGGGGCAGCCCGAACCGAAACCGTGCACATATACCAGGAGGCAATCAGTGGAGGATTGGCCCCTGGGGTGCTGTGAGTGCCCTGATTCTCTTATTCCTGGGTTTTGTTGGGTTTTGTTTCTATCTCAAGCTAATCCAGCCTTTTCTTAAAGTCAGCACAAAAGGAAAAGAGAGAGGGACCTTTCTCCCCACTGTCTGCTCTCTGTTCACACAACCAAGTATTGCAGAAGGGCTCAGGCATCACTTGTCAGCCTCTCATACCTCGTATCTCCCAGGTAGTCTAGGCAGAAAGCTGACAGCATCATTTTCCATGAGGCAAAGGCTGGCCTCTGTTTCTTGGCTGTCTCCTGGGACACTTACAGCTGTGTAGAGTTGTTGTCAACCACAGCAGAGCCTCCTTGCCTGCTCCTCTCCTTGCATACAGTATGCAATGCTTTATCAGGGAAGTCTCTAAAGGGAATTAAGCACAAATGGGATGTCAAACACTGCAGCAGGGATTACTCAGCTCCTTAAAACTGGGCTGGCATTTACTTTCTTTGCTTAGTCAGTACCTAAGTCGTTGCACTGCTATTAGCAATAGCTGGGTTTTGAAGTTTAATAATGCCTGTTAGCTGTACGAACCTTCTAGTGGTGCATTCCCATTGCAAGGTCCTGGGAAGGAGTTGGGAATGCAGACTTATTCCTGGACTCAATGAAACCGTGGGCAATTGTGTCTTGCAGTGCTCTAGCACGTGTGCAGGGGGGTTCCAGCGGCGGGTCGTGGTGTGCCAGGATGAAAATGGATACACTGCAAATAACTGCGATGAGAAAAGCAAACCCATGGAGCAGAGATCGTGCGAATCTGGCCCCTGCCCTCAGTGGGCCTATGGCAACTGGGGAGAGGTGAGTGCACCATCTCCCTGCCCAGGGCAAGACTTTCATTAGCAGGTGGCTGAAAAATGAGAGGAGAGGGGTATTGTGGGACATTTATTAGAAAGATTGGAACTTGAAGGGCAGCCTCCGACAAATAAGTGAACCCGAGCAAATGCTGGGTGGTTGAATGGTTTTCGTTTCCATTTGTCATGGGAAAACTTTCTTCCCAGGCAGAAGTAATTTTTACAAAAATGAAGAGTTTTTGTTTTTTAAGAGAAGCCTAGTTTAACTGAAGGCCCTTTTTTCTTTTATGAAGTCACTGCTCCCTTTTGAAAATTAATCTGAGATGAGCAACTGGAGATGTAAACCTCCACTGTCACACTAGGTCAGGCAATGTCATGGTGGAGCAGCATAAACAGCTTTAGGGGGAGAGAAGTTGAAGCAGCTGGAGGTCATCTGAGGCTCACAAGGGGGATTTGGCTGGAGTGGGTTAGTTAGGAACAGAAACTACCATTGGTTTTTGGAGGTGCTAGTGCTTCGGGCAGCAAGTGAGCAGTATTCTTGCTCTCCCAACGGTGATTGCTCTGTCCTCTGCTGACTTGCAGTGCACAAAGCCATGTGGAGGAGGGACAAGGACACGGCTGGTGGTGTGCCAGCGCCCTAATGGAGAAAGGTTTACAGATCTGAGCTGCGAAATCCTTGACAAGCCACCAGACAGAGAGCAGTGCAATGTGCAGGACTGTCCTAGAGATGCTGCCTGGAGTGCTGGTCCTTGGAGCTCGGTACGACCATAAACTATTTCTCTTTGTGAACCGTTTTGTAGATATCCCCTAACAATATTTAATTCGCTTCAAACCAAGGTGCTAATGCTTTATGTCTTAAAACTGCACTTACAGAGGATTATTTACAATATATTCAGAATAACACCTGTTCAGGAAGGGCTTACATTAGAGGCGCTTGAGTCCTTTAATTTAAGAGGTACTTTCTGCTAAGTAGACACCTTTGTCCATTTTATTACACTGTGCAAGTGCTGTGCATTGTGAATCTTGGTTCTGACTAAGTTTTTGCATGTGGATTTAAACCTGGAATTTAAGTGGTACATTTCCATTGAAGTTAAATTGTTCTGCTCTTTAATGGTAATACTGCACTGGGCACCTACTGGTTTAGCAGTTGCGTGTTCTCTGCCAAAAGCAAGATAAGTGGGGAGAATGTGCTAAATGGCATGAATTCCCAGGCATGTATAAGTGTATATAGATGTGTGTGCATGTCCCTACCTGCCCACACACAGACCTACATAGTTCAGTGAACCTCCATTTTGGAGTGGCCTTCAAACAGATGTCAGCCTTTATTGTGTATTTTATTATAAAAGCATTTGAAGACTTTTTTTTAAAAAAAAATCTGATTCAAAAGCACTTTATAGGAAAAGAAAAAAGAGGCCTGTTTTTTAATGTATTGGACTTCCTTAATTGTCATAGTTTGGAAAGTCATCTTGCCAAAACCTGCTCTCCTTCTGTGGGTGCTTTCAGTAACACGGATGCCTTCAGTAACACTCTTCAATATTTTTATCATACCTCAGTGAGTTCTGCAATAGCCATAAAACTGCTGAACTGGTGTGTATCCGGTGCTTCACCAGTACAAGAGACAGTGCTATGAAATATTTCATTTGAGGTGCTAAGGTACCCCTTGTCCATCAACCTGGCTGGTGTTAAGGATGAGCGAGGTGAGGTAAGCAGAGGAAGCGATGCGTGTACTGGCTGCTCTGCAGGATTTGCCAGCTGGGAGGTGCTGCCAACCCTTGGTTTACCTGTGCTGGACCATTTGCAAGAGCCAAAGGTGTGGACAGAGTTGTGCTTCGTTCTGGTGTCACTCAGCCTTTTTGTGGCTGTTCAGGAGCAGGCTCCAGGGCTGCACCTGCTTCTCAGTGTTGGAAACACGGGGTGCAGTCCTCTAGTCTGATTGTTTTCTTTTCACCCAGGAAAAGTTCCCTTGGCTCCACTCTGTCGTATTAGTCTCAGTGGGTTGTCCTTGCTCTCCTGGGAGCAGGTGGGACATGTGGCAGACAGGTGGAGGGCAGGGACACCCTGTCCTGCCTGCAGAGTCTCCTCCCAGCTGGCGCAGGGTCACAGCCCTGGGGAAGGGGCTGCAGGGCTGAGCTCCCGTCATTGCCAGGAACTGATCTGATTTTCCAGTCTCATTTACCAAGGTGTCCTTGGGCTCTGACATAGGGGACTCAGAGCTGTTTGAAGACTGAGAAGTATCTATGGGGTCCCCAGGGCTTCGTGTCCCTCCAGCAGAACACTCCACGTGTATGTCTACCTCGTGCTACTACTGTAGGTAGTAACGGCCAAATTTTTCTCCTTTAGTGTGGTATCACCTGGACTTGCTTTAGCTCTGTCATCGGTTGCAAACATCATTCTTTAGCTGTACATACTTCATCCGCTGGGATGGAGTGTCACTACCATATTTTTTTGGTCACTTTTGAAACAAGAGTATAGTATTAGCTGAAACTTCTCAGCAGTATGTATTTATGTAAAAGTGTATTTATTTTTCCAATACTGTAATTTAATTTTATATAAATATTGCATACCTTTACAATGTTTAATGTTGATGTTGAACAGTGAAAATTAAAGACAAGTAGAATGTAATCATAAATGAATTTGTATAATGATTTCTTGAGTCTTTTGCTAAATTCAGATCATACACTTAGTTTTGGTAACTTTTGATAAATTTTCTGGAATGGTTCTGGAATGTTCCATCTTTTATCTGGCTTTTCTTTTACTTGCTTTGTTCTCCAACAAAAACTGTCATTCTCAATGATTAAACGAACACAGTTAAAAGTGTATGAATTACAAAGTTTGGATAACTAATTTCTTGCAATCATCTGACTGGTTTAGCATTACTCAAGTTTCAGTGAAATTAGTACTATAAAATACATACAAATTAAAGCAGAGAGAGTCCGAAGCATCCAACTCGCAGTCCTCGGGCAAAATTCCAATGGGATTTCATAGAGTAAACAAGTAATCTTTATTTGGCTGGTTAAATCCAAGTTTAGAAGAGATAATTAAATGGATAAACAGATTGTATGTGTAAATGATAATTTTACAACAGGAGACTGGTGAGATGTCTTGTCATTATAATGTATGTTCAAAGAGGACTAAGAGGAGGTGACACTTTTATTCCCTTGCTTATTTAAGAACATGTATTTACCCATTGCAGAATTGTACACCATGTGATAGACCTGATTTTCTTATTAAAACCATGCTTTAGAAAACATGCACTGAGTGTCACCAGAATACAGAGAGTGTTTTTTCTCCTCTGAATGCTTTATGGTATGAATGCAGATCTCCATACACACTCTTGAATCCTGAGAGGAAATCTTGCCATGTTCTCCAGAAAGAGGGAGATGTTCACAATGAGAATTACCCATTACTTCACTTAAAACCTGAGGTTTGGTTTTAATAAATATACCCATATATATACCACATATATAAAATATATGCATGACCTCCCTTAAAGCACCTGTCTTGGAGCAGATTTGCTCCATGCAATAATCTCTCATATTTTGAGTTTGCCTTAAAATCCAACTGTATCCTGATACAATTTATGAATAATGCTGAATTAACTTGTTGTGGGCTTCTCATTCTTTCCGAGTTAGGAAATGGTCACAAATAAGATAAAACAATTACATCTCACAGCACCCTGGTTCAGTTGAATGAGTCATATGGGCTTCACTGCACAAGGCAGTGATCATTTGAGTTTGAACTCTGGAAAATGGGTGGGTGAGGTTTAGATTTATTTGGGTTTTTTCCAAAAACGTATTACAATTTTAAAAGTAGTCTGCCTTGTGAAGTACTTGTCAGTCTTGGGTATCTGAAGTTCAAGCTGCTGGTGCAGTGGTTGTGTAGCTCTCAGTACTTCCCAGCTCGGTATCCTGTAGGCAGAGGTGCTGGTATCAGAGTCTTTAAGGGCCTTTTGCTCTAATGAAGAATCAGAAGCTTACTGCCAGGTAATTATAACATTAACTGGCTAAGTTCCAAATTCTGTTATTGTGGATGCGAGTTCAGGTTTGGGCTAGGACAGCATTGGTTTCCCTTGACAGGAAGCTGGTGGCCTTGATGGCTTTGCAGGGCTCTTTGGCTGCACACAGGGGTAGAGCAGCAAGCCCCTTTGCTGAACTGGGTGGGAAGTGGAAGAACTGCCTGGCCAACATCTGTGTCAGGCAGCTGGCGCTCCAGAATTTTAATCTGAAAGTTGGTGTCAGTGGAAACTTTGGGTTATTTGTATTTAATTCTGTCAAAGCCCCAACATGTTGTTTGCAAAATGCCTTCCCCATGCAGCTGGCTGAAAATAGGCTCCTCAACAGCAATATTCTCTGTGTCGTTGTTCTGATAATGTTCATAGCAGGCAGGATGTCAGGTCTTGCTAAGGCAGAAGTGATAACCAGGGACAGATTTGGTTGCAAGTACATATAATGCTGCTGTTCCCTTCTTCTCCTCTGCAGAAAATGAATTTGCTATGACAGCAGCATTGCTGAACTGCTGTTGGGGTTTTGTTTGAGGAGTTTCAGCCTGTTGCTCTTCTGAGGCAGTGGTGATGGATGCTCATGCATCTCTCTCCTCACCTCAGTGCCCACAGCTGGTGGCTCCAAGGCAATCCCAGGTGGGCAAAGCTGTTGGTACCCAGCTGCCCAGTACAGGAACATCTTTTTTTTTTTCATCTCTTTTTACCCTAAAATCTCCAATTTTTGTTTTCCTTTCCATTTTTTTTTCGCTATTATTGCCATCTTTCATTGCTCCTTCTGTTTCTGCTTCTTAAAGGAGAACTATATAGGTATACTTTAGTTATAATTTCTCTGTCTCCTCTTTGCTGGTGTTGATGCTCCATTAGCAGGAAATCAACCGTGGGAGCCCATCAGCTACACCCTGCAGGTGAGGGACCACCCTGGGGCACTGTGCTTAGCACTGAGCCAGCACCTTAGTGATCCCTGGATCAGCTCCTCACAGGACTGATTCCCTGCAACTTAAAGCTCAGCTGTTGCAATCCACTCTCCCCCTTGCAGGCCGCCATTGGTCTTTGCACCCCTCATGACCTTTTAGTCCGGTGGAGAAGTAAAAGGACTGGTCAGCAATGTCCCTCTGACCTCCCTGATCCAGTGACTAAATGCAGGGGAAGTAGCAGGGAAAGGAGATGCAGAGAATCTCATCTGCTGTCCTTCAACAACCTCTCCTGTTGCCACTGCCAGGACAGACAGGAACTGGACCACAGGGTAGACTCACAAATGTTATTTTCAGGTATCTTTAAACTCTTCTCATCCCTGTGCTCCCAGGCAGTGCATCTTGTCCCCAGGTTCCTCAGTGCACTTTCCCACTCAGAGCAGTCTCTTCCCTCCCACAGTGCAGTGGCTGTCAGGCTGCATTTGGCATGCCTCTGTGATTGCCTTTTTACACCTCCTCTCTTACACTTTTTCTCAATGAAATGGTCATTTTCTAGGCCTAAACTCAAACAAGAAGTGGTGAGGCTGCTGTTCAGTAATGACTGGCTTCAGTCCTTGTGTTAGGGGTGGCCCATCCCTGGCTGCCTATCTGCACATCCCCACACAGGAGAAATAAAGCAATAAATAAAAGGACAATTGCTGGGAATATTTGTCTCCCAAAGCACTGGCTCTGAGCACAGGAATGCATTAGACTGCAAGGGACCCATTGAAATAGTAACTTTCAGGGATGAGTTGTGAAATGCAGTATCTTCAGGCAGATCCCTGAGCTGGGTTTTGGGAAGTCTGCCTGCAGTTTTGCCCATTTTCCAGAGTCACACTGTATATTCCACACTGCAAACATTGCTGCTGCTCAGATCCTAGGGATTTAGAAACAAGGATGTAACAATGAGGGACACTAAGCACAAATAGATTTACTATGCTTTTAACTTTCCCAGTGACTGGTTTGTGCATTTATTAAGAAAAAATGGTGCAGTCAGTCCTGTTCCAAAGGCACTTAAAGCTCTATTCATATTTTAATTTTACTAGCTCACAGGGGAGGTGTGTGAGCCAGCAGCATGAATGAAAATCTGTCTGATGCCCAAGACCAAGACCATGTGCAGGTTGACAATATTTATCCCCAGCCAAGATTCCTCTTTATAAAGTAGGAGAGCAAGCAGCATCCCAGTGCTCTTACAATGCCCCAGTGTGATGCACACCTGTGAAATTTCATGGAGAGCTATTTACTTTGTGTTTTACTCCATCCAACACAGAGAAATCCTATTCTGGAACAAAATATCTAAAATGGCATTGTAGTACCACTGTTCACTAAAAATATGAAGTGTCAGTTAGCTGAGGCACCTTGCTGCTTCAATTGGTACTCTCTTAAAAGTGCCACAGCATGGAAAATAGGCTTCATCAGTACCTTCCACATCCCACTGTATTGGTATCCCTCTGTAGCTCACACATCTCTTAATCTGAGGAAATGCTATATAGTGCCTCCCTCCCTGGAGAGACCTAGACCATAGAGCAGTGGCAGGGAAAAGAGGGGGAGAAGGTGCTGCTTACTGAGTGGATGCTGCAGAAGAGGAGATGCATGGCTTTTCCTGCTGCAGTTACCTCTTTCTTCCCATATATCTTGTGAGGTTTCCCAGCTTGGGGAAATTATTGTATTGACTTTGGCACTCAGGGCCTTAAATCTTGCAGGAGTTAAAGAACCCAAGAGCATCCTTTCCTCTGGGCAATTTGTGCTGGAGCAATGGGCTCCAGACACACCTGCTCTTTCTTCCCCTGCAGCAACACATCAAATTGGACCCTTTTCTCTGAGAAATTTTCCTCCTTTTTTCAGTTTTTGTAAGGCCACATCATCTGAGGCCACTCACCAGTCCCTGCAACTGAGTTTGGTGGTGGGAAGGTGAAGATTTAGTGGGTTGTTTCGTTTCTTCCTTTTGCAGTAATGACTTGGGAAGCTCTGTGCCTCTGCTCCAAGCCAAGACCTGAGCCTCTGGAGGATGGGGACCCTGTGGGCTCTGCTGAGGGGGCAGGCCAGCATGGAAGTTCCCTGTTGCCCATGCCCGGGGCAATGAGGACTCCTTGGGGCAAAGCCTGCTCTTTTTCAGACTAGGGGCTGTCCTCCAGCTCTCAGAGGGCTGAGAGGGCTCCTTAGAACACTTCCACAGGGGCTCTGGACAACGCTCACAAACACATTCAGACTATACATTCCAAAATCCCCAATGTTCATGCCTGTTTTTTCAACCACCCCATTTCTCTGAGTCAGTTTGGATTAAACATTTCTAAAGCCTCTTTCAAAACTGCAAAAGTGCAGTGCTTTGGTGCGTTTTGTTCAGGTCTCTGGTCCATTTGCCCTCCCTTGGATGTAGAGACCCCTCTTCCCTTTTAAATGTACAAGAATCAGATGTATTTTCTGGCCATACACCAGCTAAAATCACCATGACCATACACACTCAGCAGCCACGTGCCTTAAGCCATGGCTCCTTACTTTGTCAGGAAAGGAAGGCCAAGCTGGGTGATTCCTGCCCTGCATGTATCCCCACCCAATTTTATGGATTTCTCACCATGTCAATGCAGATGGGCACCAGACTGTGCTAAAACACATCAGTGGGAGAAACAGGGCTTCAGAGCAATAATAAATATTTCCTAAACATCTCCTGAAGTGCTGCAGCCTTGCTTTCAGCCTGTCTCGCTGAAGCCAAGGGAATTATCTGCTGAAATACCTTGCTCTTGTGAAGCTAATTTGGTTTGAATGCCACAGAGCCCCTGTTGCTGGACAGCACAAGAAGGTTCTTCCAGCATTTTAAGATTCCTGGTAAAGGTTCAGCTGGTGAGGAAGGATCCAGGCTTTCCTTGGTGATGTGGCTGTTGATGTCCTTTGTGCTCAAGAGACTTTAGAGGTACGGAAGTCACCGAGATATGGTTTCAGTATATGACAGCAGCAGAGTTAGTGAAAGTACAAAGGTCATACAGACTAATAGGCTGCTGAAAGGTACCTGTGAGGGCACACTGTTGGGTTTGCTTGTAGTTGGAGAAGTTTGCAGGCATCCAGGAACACAGCCCTCTTGGAAAACTGGTGCAAAGCATTGGAGGGCTCTGTTGCTTTTCTGCTTTATTTCATCCGACACATTTTGTCTCAGATTGTTGGAAAGGATGAACCAGGGCTTAACTTACAGCTGCTGACTTTCCATAAAATCCTTAATGTGGGGAAGTCTAAATCTACAAGGATTGATTTTAATTTCCTCCAAGAAGTTGCTCCTGGCAGAATCTGATAATGCCATTTTTAGTCTAATCTTTCCCAGCCCTGCCCTTGCTGAGCTATGGGAGCATACCTATCTTTGGGAGCTCATGTGGTGATCACCACAGCTTGCATTCATTGTCTCAAATACCTCCCAAATCGTTGGCTGATGCACGGTGGGTCTGACAAGTGGTCTGACAGCATTTTCTGAAACTTTTCACTTCTGGGGGAGAGTGTTCCCAGGTTCTGGCTTGGGATATGCCTTTCTGCCCTTTGTGGAACTGCCCCTTCAATGCACAGAGTTGATGAGGAGCAGTCATTACATTTCTTCTTGATTGCTCTGTGCTGCCTTTTTCTTCTTGCCAAGATTTGTTCTTTTGTGCCCAGGACTCTTGAGTTGTCTTGGTGCTGGACTGACCCCATTCCCAGAAATTCACCAGAAATTTTTTACAAAATTTTAAGAGATTTTGAACATGTTCTGGGGGTTTTTTTTCTTACTGCCAGCCGTGTGCATCAAGAAGCAGCCTTTCTATTTTAGGTAGTTCTTAATGAACAAGATGTAACTCATCTTCCAAGCGACCAGATCAGGAAATGCAGAAAGAGTTATTTTAAAGCAATTTGCACACACTTGATAAAACAAAATGATCATCTCCTATACTCTGAAACAGAAAACAAATTTTTTGTGGAAAGAAAAACACAAGCAGAGCAGAGCAAGGCATTGCAGGAGATGTTTAGCATCATGTTCTGACCTTTATGGAAAGAGTTAATATGGAAATATTTCTGCTGTATTTATTTAAACTTTTTTTCCTTGCATTTATTTAAACTAGGCAGTATATTTATTTGAAAATATCAGCAGCATGCCAGTCTCCAGTTCTTGGCATGTTAACAACACTAATCATGCAATAAACATAAAGCCCTTAAATCTGTGCTAAGTGCTTTGATCCTAATGCTCTCAGGAAAGTCCTTTTGTTTTTGTTCTCCATGTAGAATGGCAGGTGTGACTGTGGTGGGTGTAGGAGATAATAAAGATAATTACAAGGGGAAGGTTTGCTAGAGTTTTGGAGTGATGGCTATAGCTGATTTTTCGAAATGCTGTTTCTCTATTATTAAATGTGCCGCAAACTTTTTGGTGGTTTTTTTACAGAAATCTCACAATTTGTTGTTTTCACACCCTCCTCCATGCCTGGCTGTCCTCCCAGGTTCATCCAGGGGTGCTGTTTGCTGTTGTGTCTCAATCAAAGGCTGTAAACAGCCTTTCAGAGCAACTTTTTCCCACATTTAACTGGAGGCAGAGGCAAGTTGACCACAGACATACCCAAGTGCATGTGATCCTTGACTCTAGGAAGCTGGCTAGTAAAAAAGTTCTATACAATACCTGGCTACACCTTCAGGGCTGGCTCAGAGGTGCTTAAAACCGGTAGAGGCTTTTCTGTTGGCTCAGAGAGCCTTGGATAAGGTGAGGCTGTTATTCCAGAGAGCCACCATCTGCCCCCAGTACTTGGAAGCATTTTTTGTGGGGGGGGTGTGGGAAAGAAGTCAAGAAAAAGAAGAATGTGAAGACAGTGATTTTGCCAAATGTTTTGAGGAAGGCAAGGTCAAAGCTTACCTCATTGTGGTACTGTAACTGGTAGGTACCATAAGCAGGCAGCATTTGCAGCCATGAAGAATCCTGTTAGTGAAATGCAAAGTTTCTCCAGGGTCCAGAATAAATGATGAGGCTGATGGTGGTAGCAGTTCTATTTGGGTGGAGCAGTTCCCAGACTCACATGGTGTTGAGATTATTAAATTATGCTTCGCATGTGGCTCACATATGCTTAAAATCTATGTGCCAGATAAAAGTTGAATACCTGAGATGAATTAGATGGCAGTTACTAAGTAGACTCTTTGCAAAAGAATTTTCAGTCTCTGATACTTGGTTAAATTAGATTATTCAACCTTTCTTTTCTGTCAGTGCAAATGAGATCATAACTCAAATGTGCATGAAAGCAAACGGGTGGTTTAGATCTGAAAATGCACAGCTGCCTAAACTTGATTTATATTAAAGGCAGACATAGAAATGATTAATTCCAGCATCTTGGGAATTACATTTAAGTATTAACAAAATTAAGCAAATTATGCCTCAACCTCTGAGTGCACCGAGGTTTGCACGCAGACTTGTTTGATCGTGGCATCACGAAATAAATGTCAGAATCAGGCTCCAGGCCAAAGTTAAGCATTTTGTAGAAGGGGAGTAATAAATTTGGAAATAACTAGTATCAAACTGTTTGTGAGATCAAGTATTTATCAATCAGCTTCAGGTCCCCAGAAAGGTGCTTGCATTGTTGCACCATGTGGTTAGTCTCACTTTAGGATAAGTACTGGGATCCCATGTATTTTTTAAATTAGGGATGCTCTGGACTGTACCAGCTCAGGATGTGGGACATGTGAGAGTCCTGATCAATGCCATAAATTTACTGTTTCATTTAGGCTGTCAAAGTAAAGTGGCATAACCTGCATGAAGGCTGTTTACCAAGGAGCACTTGAATTTTTGTTTAAGCATCAGTGTTGGTCCAGAGACAATAAATGGATGAAAATAATAGAAGTTTAGAACTGGATTTTGTAGGATGTGACATTTCTGTCTTGCTGCTGACTTTCGTTGCCTGGGGAGAGAAATAGAGAGAATGAAAAAATTAACTTCTGATGAAATTTGAAGGCTTATAAAAATAGGGTAGTATTAGCTTGATCTTTCTTCTGTTGATGCTAAAGAAAAAAAGTGAAGTTTATGGATCTGGGTAACTTGTGGAAGTTTTATTTTATTGCAAGGGACAACATTTCTTCCTTTTTTCAGTGCAAGGTTGGATGTTGCTTGTTGGGTTTTTTGGCCTATCTTCGAATTGGATCTGGGCTCAGGAAAACTCAGACGCAGCTATCCCTGCTCAGCCTCTCAGAGGGGCATCATTAGCAGCTCTTAAACCTGTTGATCAACGGGACCTCAGTGATCTTTTGTCAATCTGTAACACTCTTGCAGCAGGAAAACAACCCTTCTTAGGGCATTGTTTATACAAGCTTTTAAGCATCAATGGCTGGTTTTACGAGCTACATCCATTTCTCTCCACATTGGTCTGAACTTTCCCATTTAGAAACTGCTCTCTCCTGGTTCTTTGTGGGCTGAATGAGCTGTAAGTAGGGCTGTAATATAAAATATTCACAGGTGTCAATGTATATGCCAAATTCTATTCTAGTGGATTCTTCCAGAGCTGCTATATATATAAATTTTTTAGGTTTCAAATGTATTTATAGGCTGGGAAGAGCTTGAGCTGTAATATATTTCTTGGGAAATATACTGATGGAGTTACTCCAAAATGAAGGTCGAAGACTCATTTCTGTGTGTTTCCTCCATTCTGAAAAGAAAGCAGAACATTTTATATGGAGAGATGGTTAAAACAGAGTGTTTGCCCTCAAGGATTAAACCAGTATGGTTATGACGTAGCATGTAATGAAGAAATGGAAGCTGAGTCTCTGGGTGCATCATGCTGAGTAAGAGGCTTGTTCTACATGAAACTGTCATATTAAATTCGTGTCGTGATTCCAGACCCCTTTGATTCCTAAATCTTTGGAGGAGACTAATCTGAAATCAAAGTGAAGTTGCTTGGGGTTTGCATGCCAGAAGTGGTCACATTTGAAAAAGTTCAGTGAACCTGCAGAGGGAGGTTGAAATTAGTTGCTTCACTACAAAGCTTGCAGCTAACATACCTGCTGGTTTGCTTTTTGCTTTGATTCTCCAGGCTTTGCCTTCTTGCCACCTTCTGAGTTGTTTTCAAAATGCATAAATCTTAAGGATGAACGTGTCCTGGTTTCAGTCTGTTTAGTGAAGAAAAAAAAAGAAAAGTCAGACTACACTGATAAAACAAACACGAGCTTTTGTACCAAGGACAAGGAAATGCTGCACTTTTCTGCCTTGTCCTTTGTGCAATTATTTCCCTCTGTGAAGGTGCAGAGCCCACTTTACCCTCCTGATTTACCAATATTTGACATCCCTTTGTACCAAGGTAAATGGAAATGGTTCCTTTCAAGTTCCTCTAAGTAGATACTGAGGGCTCCTGCCTTGATCCCTGTAAGATGACTCTGCTCCTTTGAAATGACTGGAGCAATGCCAGGAATCCAGCCTGTTATCCCTGCTGAATGTCAGCTGTTTTCTCTATTTTGATACTGGCATTTTTGGGGGCTTTGACCAAGAATATCACACGATATTAAATGTCTGCACTCGCCTCAAGCTTTGTGTAGCTTGCCAGGGACCTGGGGAGGTGCTTTTTGGTGCAGCTAAAAGAAAATGCCCTGGGTAGCCATGGCCCCTGTATGAGTGTGAAAGCTGATCTGTTGTTACTTTATATTTACAGTGTTCTGTCTCCTGTGGAAGGGGCCAAAAGCACCGCAGTGTGTACTGTTTGTCAAAGGAAGGGAGGCATGTAGAAGAAGAGAATTGTAAACACCTTGCTAAGCCCAACGTGCAAAAGAAATGCAGAGGGGGCAGATGTCCGAAGTGGAAAGCAGGAGATTGGGGCCAGGTGAGACATGTTGTGTACCCTTTTGCACCTTTTGGTATTCTTCCTCCATCAAATTGGTTAGAGCCTGGTTTTCCAATCACTTCTGTCCTCATGAATTATTCAGGGATAAAGGTTCTGGGCCAGATCCTGGTGTAAAACAGTGTAGCTTCATGGACAGCAGTGGAGCAGCACAGATTTGTACCAGCTGAAAACTAGGCAGCTTGCTTTTAGTGTCTATCTGAAAGCAAATTCCTGGTTGTATATTTTAGGCTTTTGCTGGAAACATCATTAGTACATAATATTAAAGAGAATCTATTTCTTCATGTTTTAAATATCATTTAAATATCATATCTCAAGTAAAATCTTCATTAGTTTTGAGAAATAAACTCATTGCTTGATTTTCCCTCATTAAAAAGTCAGACAGTGATGCATAGAGCAGAGGCTGCCAGAAATGAAAAAGTATTTTGAGTTATTAAGCATCTTGCTTGCTGAAAGCATACCTTGCATCCTTGTTTTCATGAAAATAATGTCTTTGTCATCACCTTGAATCTGCTGCATCACATTTTTAACTCTGAACCTTGCTTTTCCCTCTACCTCATTAGCGTGCTAATCAGAGGAATTATTGAAAACCCCAGACTAAATGACCTGTTAACTTGTAAAACATCGTGTTCCCTAGCGTTCTGTCTTCCAAATTCAGGTACAAAACACCCATTCTTGCTGTATTCCAGCTCCCTGAAAGACAAACCATTAACATTGCTGCAGGCACACATGCAAATGTTAGGACTAGGACAGCATGCTGTTGATTAATGTCCACTAATAAAAACAACAATAAACCATTAATGAAATATGACTGTTTTCAGACTTGTGTTAGGTTTTTTTTAATCCTTACCTTTGGATTCACAGGATAGGAGTATTTGCCATTATGTGGGTAAAGGACTAAGTGCTCATTCACCAAGGAGGTTCAGTCACCGGAGGTCTTGGGTTCTTTACCTGAGGATAGGAGCATCCAGCCAGTGAAATCCACAGTACTGCTCCCATATTGAAAATTAAGTCAATATTATTACCTTTATTACCTTCAGGACTGAAACCTCAATTTTATACAGGAGCCAGACTGAAATGAAATGCAAGGCCATTAGACACCCTGTGGTATCCAATTTGCACCTTATTTAAAGTGACTGCTCCTGAAAGCAATTTTTTACAGCTAATAATTGTAAACATAATAATGTAATGGCCTGTCAATTGCATTAAAATACACAAATACTAATTGATAAAAGTGGTTTAAAATCCCCAGCTTTCCGCTGCATCATGGATGTTAATTTTATGCAACTAGAGAAAGGAACCCAAGTTAATAGGAGGATGAGTTGATTTATGGTCTGAGGTAATCTCTTATGACCGGGCAATTAAGGAATATTTGTATGCTAATGATAAGGCTAAGAACAGGCTTTTCCAGGAGTAGCTCCTCAGCCCAGATTCTTGATGCAGGATGTGCTCAGCCAGCCAGCATCTTGCTTAGGGAAAAAGAAAAGGGGTAGAAACACTTATGCTACAATATCAAATTGGGCTTTTTAAAGCCCTGTGAAATGCTGTGACATGGATCTCTGAGCCTCATCGGTGCTGGGAGGATTTTTTTTTTGCCTGTGATAGATGAAGAGTTGGGGCTGTCACAAGTTGGGAGTGCTGGCCCTGGGTCCCTTGTAAGGGGTGTTCTGGGCTTTGCCAGAGATTTAATGCCTTGGAGCCAAGCTGGATTTAGATGCTGAACTTCTCATTAAGAGCATGAAACAGACACAGGTTTGGTGCTCTGAATATACAGTAAATCAGGGTATAAATTGGGCGTGAAAACTCCATGTCACTTTCCCTATCACCAGTGCCACCACTGCAAATAGGACCCATAATAAATTTCTACTTAGACATTATCAAAAAAACCCCAAACTTTCTGAAGGTCTAATTGTCTCAGAAAGTTAATCCCAAAGCTAAGCTGCTGTGCTTTTTCTCTCGAATAAACCAGCAAAAGTCTGCATGAGAAGTAAGGCAAGGTTTTCCCATAAAAATGCATCCTTGAGTCACTATATATATGCACAGGACCCACTGAATATACGTTTAGGTGTGGGGGGGTTTTGCCTTCTGGAAAAGGAATTACTGAGAAAATGAAGATCAAGAAATACAGGCATGGTTAAAAATCAGTCTCAGCTGGACACTGGCTGTGCTGGTGCTCCAATCCTAGTTTTTTTCCTCTTTAGGTGTTTTGTGTTCAGAGGGTGGTTAGTTCTTTTCTAGACTGTTAAGAACCCATTTCCCTGCAGCAAAGCATTTTTGATATATCTCTAATAAGGCTTTTTCTCCAAGTTTTAAGTGTGTTTATGTCTGCACTGAAATGTGAGATTTAATGTGTTTGTGTCTCCTAAGTGGTGTCAATTATGGCCATTTACCTTTCATTTAACAAAAATACCAATATTTATTCTGCTGTCTGGTATTTGCATACTTCAGCTACAGGCTGAAACCCAGCCCTACCTAAAAACACAGGCAGAGCATCAGGTAGAGCTTCTGGCACAGCCCACGGGCCATCTTCTCCCCAAACCCAGGTGTCACACACAGTGACACACACATGAAAAAGCCACGGTGTCACTTTTGCTCTTTTATCTGTACCTGGGCTTTTTATATTGGTGATAAATGCAATTCAAAAGATATTCTAGAGCATGGTAGGCATCCTGGTGTATATATTCTCCAAGTTTGTGCCTTAATTCAGTTCAGGAATCCCCTATGGCATGTGTAGGACAAAGTGTACTGTTAATCCCAGGGGAGCAGCACCATATGGGAAGCATCTGCATCACCAGTGACAGAAATCTCACTGCTGCTTTCAAAAGCTACACAAAAATACTCCCAGCCTCTTATGAATATCTGAAGCCAGGCAAATAGTCACAGTCAGCTTTTCTCTGGTTCTTTTGGCTTTATGGGGCACTTGGATAGTAAAGCAAAGAGCTTTATGGAGGAATACAGAAAAGGGAATTGCTTCCCCATTAGGCACCACTTCATTCCCTGCCTTAAGAAGGCTTGTTTTAGTGGGCATTGCAATAACAGCCTGTGAACTTATTATCTTAGTTCCTGATATATTAATAAAATTAGTTTTTATAAATAACTAATATTAGTTGATAATTCAACAATCTTTTTAATACATACCTTTATTTTTTTATGCACTTTCTTCTATAAATGCAAATTCTCTTTACTCCAAATCTGTATAGAATACTTTAAGGTCTAGCCAGGAGGAATCTGTTCCAGAGGAGTATTATGTACTGCTAAACATATTAGTGTGCAGTCACACTAAGAAATGTTGCGTGAAAGAAAAAATAAGCTGTTAAATTATTGCTGTATAGATAATAATTTAAAGATGTCTGAGGAACAGAAAAATTCGGGCATTTTTTGCTGTACCTTGAAGTTGGGAGAAGTGTGCCCACAGTGTAATGAAGGAAATGTGAAATGCAGTTAATTTCAAAAAGACATTTGTTTTCAAAAACTAACTGTATTCCCTGCCTTGGTGCATGTGCATGTTTAGATGCATGCTGGAAGAAGTCCCAGCTCCCTCACACCTTACAGCTGCACACTTTCTTCTCTACAGTCCAAGTTTGCTTTTCATTAAAGCCCGCTCTGTTTGTGGCATTTGATATATTTTGAACTATTACTTTTTTGAACCAGTGCCTGGGAAGCAATACTCAGAGCAATACTCAGAGCCTGGCCACCTCTGGCATGTCAGGGTGGTTTAGCAGTGCCGCTATTTTGCAATAAAAACAGATTTTTCAATAAAAATCCTGTGCGGGAAGTCCTGACCCCGCTGAAGCCAACAGCAGATATATCCACTGGCTTCGGGTTGATATTTTTTTCCTTCGCACAACGAAAAGCCTCACTTGGAAGTTTGATAGAGCGTCCCTCTGGATGCCGTGGAGCCCAGAGCAGAGACTGAACCGCCTGAACTTACCGCGGTGGGTGCGATGGGCGGCTCCGCTCACCTTGTGTCCCTTCCCGCAGTGCTCCGTGTCCTGCGGCCGGGGAGTCCAGCGCCGCTCCGTGCAGTGCCACGGCGGCACGGCCAAGGCAGCCGAGGAGGCCGAGTGTGACCCGGCCGGCCGGCCACCCCCGCAGCGGGAGTGTCACCTCCCCGAGTGCCCCACGCACCGCTGGGCGGCCGGAGAATGGCAGGCGGTAAGCAGGGACACCCCACCCCGTTCCTTCAGCCGGCCCTGTGCTCTCAGCCGTGGGGTGATGCTGGATGCCGAGGCTGCCGGAGGGTCGGGGGGTGTTCGGGTTGGGACCCGGGGTTGCCAAAGGGAAAAAAAAAAATAAAAAAGAGGCAGAGGGAAGGCTCGTGCGTGCCGGTGGAAAGGGGCAGCGGAGAAATGCTTCCGTAGGGTTAATGTATTGCTCCGTGCTGCCCTGTGTTTGGCTGGGACCTATGCAAATACTGAGCAGGTTTTGGGTAGGGCGGATCTCTTCCAGGAGACAGAGTCTTGGCACGCTGCTCCAGCCTGAGCCCCGTGCCTGGAGGAATTAGGGAGCAGCGATAATTCCCTCACTCCTGCCCCATTACCCCAGCTCCATCTGACATCCCTGTCCTTTCACTGAGCTCCTGGTCTTTGCTCACCACGGGCAGAGCTGAGATCAAGTCTTCTGTGGGAGATGATGCTTTTCTGTGTGACCAGGATCGATTCCCATCAAAAACAGCTCCTGAGACTGGAACTGGGGATGAAGCTGCTGCTCCAGTGGTTTAGGGAGTGACTCCAACTCTCCTGCAGTGTGAGCAGTGAGTGCCCTTGAGGGTGGTGGGTGGTAGGAGGATGAGGGGATTCTGAGCAGGAGGAGCCCTCCCATGCATTGCCAAGAGGGTGCTGTGTCAGCCTTCAAATGCACAGCAGCTTTTGGCAGAGGCAGTTCAGACCAGACACCAAAATGATTCTTTTCATTCTAGTTTTTTTAGTTCTTTTTTTCAGTTTTTAGCCCCTGCATGTGGTACCTCAGCCTGACGGGAACAGGACACACAAGTTTAGCCTCATTTCCCCAATCTCAGCAGTGCTGGGAAATTGGGTTTATAATCCTGTGTAACCCGGCCGCGAGTGCAGGAGGCCAGAGGGGGCTGTGCCCTTTCCCAGCTGCTTCCCAGTACACAGGAAATGTGATGGGAAGCAGCAGGAGGCAAAGCCAGGCTGGTCACACAGTGGTACCCAATGGAAACATCCCAGCCAGAAAAGGAAATGTAGGAACAGCTGAGAGGGCTCCAGCAGCTTCCTTGTAACAAACTTCTGGTTTTGCAGAGCCCATTAACTTCTTCAGCTAATACATTTAAAGGCAGCAAAGAGGTCACCAAGCAGCAGGTAGTACCTGCCTTTGCCTAGTGGTGTAATCAGCTCTGAAAAGAAACAGCTCCTGCCTCATCCTTTTCTAGAATCTTAGAATCATTAATTTGAAAAAGACCTCCAAAATCATCAAATCAAACTCGCAGCCAAATTTTGCCCTCTCTCCCTTACTTTTGCAACTTTTCAAAACAGTTTGGAGAGGCGCCTGCCTCCACCCTTCTGAGCCCTTGATGGGATACAATACTGATGTTTTCTGAAGTTTTCCAGGACTCCCTGATGCACTGGGGAAATTTTGAACATATTATGGAGATTTATTTTTTTTTTTCTCCAAGGGAACTTTACTAGAAGGATGGACTGGAGGTTTCTTCACCCTCATAAGTACTCATAAGTAACCATGAGCAGGAAAGTGCAGGAGGTGCCCAGTGTGAGCTGGCCTCTTTGGCTGATTCCAAGCATTTCTTCCAAGCAATTCTTGTATTATTCTGGTGTACACAGTGAAAAAAGGGAATAGCACCTCCTCCCCAGCCATAGGCACTGTCCATGAGGAGGCACAGATTGCATTGGTATTCTCTGAGCAGAGAGCAGCAATGAACATTGACATGAAAGGCAGGATATAAATAACATCTCAGTGCTGTCTTCTTCTTGATTTCTTATCTTTAAAGGGACTCTGTCAAGAGGTTTTGGGGTTTTTTAATTGTTCCTTTTTGTTGTTGTTGTTGTTTAGAAAAAAAGTGTTGGTCTTGACAATGAGAAGGAATATGAAACTTACTGGAAACCATTTACTCCTCTGTTGGTGTATCACCATTAATCACCTGTTCTCAGTGCTCTCACCAGGGAGAAGAAAGTCAATAGAAAGAACCTTGCTAATGTCAAAATAAAACTCAGACTGTAGTCACAAAGAAAAAGGGAAAATTGGGAGAAAGAAGGGTTTTTTTCTTTGATATGAGTATCTGTGGAAGGACAATGCATGGCTCTGGAAGCTGCCATGCAACTCCTGAATCTTTGACATTTGCCTTTTGGGGGGAAATTGTACCATCCTTGCCTGATTTGAACTGCAGAATTACCCAAGGCAAACATTCATGGCATGGGGGTACATTTCATCTCTGTGTCAGATTGTTATTTAAAAAAAAGGAGAAAGCAATCAATGCCTTTGCAAAGTAATGCCTTTGGGGTTATTTTAATTATTGTTATTGCTGCTCTAAAACAGTTACAGAAGTGCTTGAAATTATCCTTAATTTGAACTGCCAGGAAAATAGTTCAGAATTTGGGAAATGAGGCAAAAGAGACAAATATTGCCAAATGCCTGACCTGTTTTTCAGACTTTGCTATCAATCGCTGTTATAGCCTGGCCCCACTGTTTTGTGTGAGATTTAAATCAGTCTCGAACATGAGAGTTCATGCAAAATCTGTCACTGCATTAAAAGGAAAAATAGCCTTTCCATGCTAGCTGAATTATCTGATTTCTACATGAAAAATGTTTTTTAACTTTGGAGTGGCTGATTAGAACCTCTGCGGTGTTTCTCTTTGACTTAGTTTATGACGGTCTCACTGTGTTTGAGCCTCATTTAATATTTCAGTGGGATTGTTTTAATTGCCAGTTTCCCTTAAAAACACAAATAACCGAACTTCCAATTTCTGATGATGACAAAATGCACAGATCTGGCTGGGATTTATTTGGCCACACGACTGTTATTTGCAGACAAAACCAAATCAGGCTGGCCTGTGCTTGGGAGTGTCAGTCTGTCATCAGCAAGTAATGATTTTAAACAAGATTGGGCTTTTGATATGACAGCTCTTCACTGCCAATGTTAGAAGGTGCCTTGATGGCATAGAGATGGTTAACCCTCTTAAAGTCAAGCATGAGCCAAGGTACTTTGCAAATTTAGTCTGAAATATACATTGAGGAGATGAGACAAAATCAGTCTTGGTTATTCCCACTCCTTTCAAGGTTCCTCCTTTGGCTGTGAGGGACCAGGGAACAATTCACCCTGTATTGCTGACCCCTTGCTGGGCTGGAAGATGCCAAACCAAAGAGGAGGGAAGATTTGAGCATCCTGTGACCCCACTCCCACTGTGCTGGAGAGTTCCTCCTTAGGGAGGGGCAGGAAGGTCGGGGTTCAGGCTGCCCCAAAAGGTGCCTGGAGAGCTGTCAGGGAGCTCCCTAATGATGGAGCTGTAGTGGTGCCAGATTCACACACAATGACCCCCTTTCAGTTTTTACTTATGTAATAGGGAGATAATCAGAGATGGGCAAATATAGCTCACTTTGTTTGCTTTCTGGGGAAATCACACTCCAGCAAATTCCTCCAGCCCCTGTAGGATTGCCATGTTTCAGCACAGACCTAGAAGGAGCTTCCACTCCAAAGACTCAAAGCAAGAGAGTAAATAAGGTTGAAAGCACACAAAGCCCTTGGGGTCTTCTGGCAGACTGCAGATTTTGCAATGTTGACTGTTGCCTAAGAGCTCCTAAGTTATTTCTTTGGAATAAATGCTGCTTTGTGGAGCTGCCTCTCCTTCCCCATCCCTTTCCACTTTGCCCCAGTTTTAAACATTTACTCCCAACATGATGTTGTGCTCACTGTTACTGT
The DNA here is from genome assembly GCA_008694505.1 of Cyanoderma ruficeps. NCBI lineage: Eukaryota > Metazoa > Chordata > Aves > Passeriformes > Timaliidae > Cyanoderma > Cyanoderma ruficeps. The sequence continues at coordinate 6,279,088 of VZDJ01000056.1, read as the reverse complement.
CCTGGTTTGCTGCTGCTGCCACAGACTGATCTGATTTTTCAATATTCTCAAATAATTTACAATCTTGATTCTGACAGCTAATTACAGAAACAGGGCCATGACAGTGCCTGCATTTTGCAATTAGCTGAACCCACTAAGATCCTCCTAATTGTTGGCCAGCCAGGAGAGCAGGAGCTGCTTCAGGGAGGCTGGAAATCATGTTTGGAGGGTAAGACTCTAGCTAGATTAAACTGGCACAGAGTTCCAAGCCTAGGTGACTTCAGACAGTGTTTCTGTACAGATAGGGATGGTCTGATTGGATGTTTTATCCTTTTCCTTAAGGGGAAGACATTTCCAACATGTTCTATAAAATTATTATTTTCATGCATTTTTCTCCTTGTTAATCCTGTTAGTTAAAAGTGTTAGAAGTCCATTACAGGCAATAACTAAAAGAAAATAGGGTTTTATCTAGGCAGCTGCTCTTACACTGATTTATTTTGTTTTATGTGTTTTTCTAAGATGCTCTCCAAGGACAGCCTCACTCCCAGGAACACAGCCTCACAGTCAGGCTCATTTTTCCAAGACAAGCAGAGAAAGAACTGAGTCCTTGAAGTCTCCAGAAGGCCCTGGGGAGCAGTTGTACTTGGCTGGCATGGGTTGCTCTTAATATCAGGCAGGGCAGTGTTTAAAACAGAGTAAACCTGTAGGGCTGCCTCCACTGCAGTGGTTGCAGAGTTGTGTTTGAGGCCAGGCTGGGTGAAGCTCTGAGCAACCTGCTCTGGTAGAAGGTGTCCCTGCCCATGGCAGGGGGTTGGAATGAGATGATCTCCAAGGTCTTTTTCACCCAAACTATTCTATGATCATTCTATGATTCTGTGTGCCCCCATCCAAGGCCGAGAGCTGGGGAAGGGGCTTCCCCAACACCAGCCACAGGCAAAGGTGCAGCAGTGTGATTTTTGCAAGGGGAATGGTTGACTTGTCATTGTCCAAACACCTGTATTTACTAGGAGGTGAAATAATGGGGGTTGGCCCCTTTCTTCTCTCCTGGCCCTGCATGCCCAATCCTGCATCTTTTGATCCTGTCACATCTGGACTCCACATCTGCCCCATCCCAATACCTGTTATCTTGGTTTCTCCTCTCTCCTGTGGATTTGGGTCAGTACCTGCAGGGGTCAGGAGCAGTTTGTCACAGGCAGCAGCATGTGGCACAGCAGGGTCCTGGTCAGAAATTCTCCCCCAGGGGATACCAGAGACAGCTTACAGAGGTTGCTGGGAGGAGGGCTCGCTCTGGATGTGGATTCATTCTCTGGAGTCCCTCAGGGGTTGCATGAGCTGTCGTTTGTTTTGCACACAGTGCACCAAGACGTGCGGAGAGGCGTCCCGGCTCCGCAAGGTGTTCTGTGTGGATGAGAACAAGCGGCTGCAGAGCAGCGGCCACTGCGACGCCAGCAAACGCCCCCCCGAGGTGGAGAGCTGCGGGCTGCCCCCCTGCGAGTACATCTGGATCACGGGAGAGTGGTCCGAGGTGAGTCCCCATCCCTGTCCCTGCACCAGGCCGTGCTCTCCTCATCTCAACACTGCCCTTGCTGAGGTATTGCAGCCCAAACCAGCTGTGGCAAGGCAGCGCTGTGAGTTTTAATTTATTTTTTTTTTTGGTTTATTTTGGTGTGCAGTCTCCCTGCTGGATAGAAAGGAGCAGTGCTGTGGGAGACAATCAGAATATTAAAGACTAAAAGCAGTGTGCTCAGGGTCCTAGCTAATATTGTCTGGAGGCAATTTTCTCCCAAAGCACAGTGCATTCAGCAGGCACCCTCTTTGGTTTCCTGCTGGTTTATTTCATTTATGTAATTAATTGGTTTTATTCCCGTCCACTCCTTTGGGGCTCTGGGGCCCTGTGAGTTGTGTGAGGGGTCCAGGTGTGCATCATGGGGGAGAGGCAAGCCTGGAGTGACCATGGGGGCACATCCTTCCTCAGTGCTGTCTTTGCAGAGGCAAGGACCCAGAGTGAGGGAAGGCAGGACATTCACCCTCACAGCCGGGAGGCAAAGGAAAATAGATGAGTTTTCCTTGCAGCAGGCACCGCATGCGGGAGGACCCAGGCTAATCTCAGCCCGTTTCCTTCTGCAGCCAGTGAAGGATTACTTTCCAGTTGGAGAAACAGCAGAGGGAAATGAGAAGGCAGCTGCTGACACAGCATTGATTAAAAAGAAAGAACAAGAAAACAGAAAAAAAAGAAAACATGCCAGGACTGAGCAGGGGGAGAGACAAGCCACCTGAGATAGCGCAAGGAGGGAGAAACATGGAGACATGAGAATATCTCAGAGCAGCCTGCTCTCCTGAGTGGCTTCTTAAGAGAAATATCGAGGTGCCTGTCAGGCTGGAGCTCTGGCTGCTCCTTGCCCAGGCACCCTCTACCTACTCACAATGCCTGCGAGACCACCTGGGAGCACTCGGGCCCATGAAGACAGAGAAATGAAGAAGGCTTACAGAGCCAGAGTTTGGCTCTCCCCAGGTCCCACTTAGCCCTTTGATGAGGAGGGCAGAAGTGCTGTTTATCCTCTAATTACAATGAAAAATTTCTCATTCTTCTAGTTGCTGACAAGTACCTGCAATTCAGGGTCAACCTCGACCATTTTCTATCTCTGTGTATCCCATGGCAAAAAAAACACCACCAAACCAAAACAACTAATAGAGGCATTTCCAAATTGCCAAGGATCTTCTGCTCCTTTGTACTTGGGAAGAAATAACATGTGCCCAGGAGCCAGCCTGGAGTAGGGAGTCCTGAAGCAGCTGTAGATCCAGCCCAGAGAAGAACAGGGTGCTCAAAGATAGTGTCAGGCACCAGCCCACTTGTAGTAGCCACTTAGCATATCCATGACTGGCTTAAATAGATACCAGTGATCCTTTGAAGCAGTTCCCTGTGTTAAAAGCTGACAGGTTTTAACTGGGTTTCCTGGTTTCCTCCCCTCCCATTTTGGGCAGCCTTCCTGAAGCACGTGGTGCTCACTGGTATTTGCTCTGCCCGCAGTGCTCCGTCACGTGTGGGAAGGGATACAGGCAGCGCCTGGTGTCCTGCAGCGAGATTTACACCGGGAAGGACCACTACGAGTACGGGTACCAGAACATGGTCAACTGTCCTGGCACACAGCCCCCCAACATCCAGCCCTGCTACCTCGGGGAGTGCCCCATCTCGGCCTCCTGGCGCGTCGGCAACTGGGGAAGCGTAAGTTGGGCGATCTTCTTTTTTTGGCCAAAAAGATCGGAACAACCTGGGGTTTTTTAGACACGGACCGAAGGTTTGGCAGGGTGTGGGCCTGATATTTCTGGGTCCGAGAGGTCTGAGAGGTCTGCTAAATTTTCCCAAGGAAAAATTTCTCAAGAAAGCTTCTTCTCAAAACAATCTTGGCAAACAACTCTCCTTTCTCACAACAATCTTTCTCCGGGTGGTGTTTCTCTAGTTTAACCAATGGGATTAGAGACGTGTCATTCCTATTCACCCATCATGTTTAGTCAGTATGGGAACACCTTATAAAAGGTAGTAAGAATTAAACAATAAAGCCTTTTTCTATGCTCTTTGCCTTCTGAAATATTTGGAGTCTCTCATCTTTCTTTCGTGTCCTACAACGACAGGCAGGGGAATGTTCTAGAGCTGCTTAAATTAATGTCTTGAATATGCATTATATGAATTTGAATTGAATATGCAAAAATAATGCATTGAATATATATTGCTGGTGCAGCAGCAGCCCTGGTGCTTGTAGGGCTCCATACTTCAGACTGAACTCCTGCATATGGAGGAGTCCCAGCAGCTACAGGTAGAGTCATTCATGTAAATTGGGATGTAGCCAACATTTGTGGCCCGTGTTGATGGCCATGCTGAATGCTTAGTCAGAGACTGGGGTCATTGCAGAAAACAAGGGTTAGAAAGCCTTGTGCTAGAAGGATTGGTAGGTCACTGGCAATTGATCCCACTTGACCACGTGTATGAGAAAGACTTGGGAGCCAGAATTAGGCTGAAACACTGGTCATTTGAGCCTTAAAAGCATTTTTTTTCTTCATTTTTCCTCCCTCTCCTTCTCATAAATGCTGGGACAGGTCAGGGGAAAGAACTTGGCCTTTCTGCTAAAGTTATTTGTGCTGAGCCTCTTCTGGGACCTGAACTACAAGATCAAATTTTAGTTAAGGTGATAACATTTCACTTCTTAGGGCTTCTGACATTCTTTGAAATGTGATGTTTCTCCCATAAACTTGATTTATTAACCCAGCTCAGGCATTTGTAAGAATGTGTCAAACCTTTACAAGGCAATGAGTGTCAAGCCAAGTAAAAGGTAGTAGAAGTTGTCACGGTAACTGGCAAAGTCATTTGAAACCTAAGTTCCTCCTGCCCCATAGGAAGCTTCAGATCCTCCCTGTGAGTCAGCACAGAGGTGTTACAGCAAAGAGCTCAGCCTCAATTAATTGGTATTTTCCCTCAGAATTTAAGTGCAAAATAACCCAACTCGTTTATCCAGCTTCGCTGCAAAGAGCAGTCATTTCAGAGAGCAAGACCTTTCTCCTCACTTTGGGCTGCTGAATGTCCTAGTGACCACCAAGTGCCATGACCCTTTTCAGCTGTGATTTTCAAAGGGACTTAATGTAAAATGTCATTACCTTTGATGGACAGAGAGAGTCCTACTCAGCGCTTTAGCTAAGTTTTATGGAACTGGACTTCATCAAGAGTAGATGCCCAAGCTGTGAATACCATGAGCCACTGAAGACCACCTTCTTCATGATGTATTCCTTTAGAATAATAATTTCTAAATGGATGAGCAACTTCATCTTCTTTCTACCAGCCTAACCTGCTAGCTGTAGAAAGAGCTGATTTTCATTTCTCAAGTACTTGAAAAAACAAGTTATGGATGGGGGAGCAAGATGCTCCCACCTGCCATAGCCCACACTGAGTAGCTGGATGCTCCAGTAGCCTGTGCAATTTCAGCCTTAGGATTGCCCTTGATCTGGGTGGTTTGAGGATGACCCAGTGTTTGCACAGATGTAGCCATTCTCCCAGCAGGTGAAAGAAGATTTGGAGGCTTTTTTTTTTTTTTTTTGTGCAATTGGCATAGAAAACAACAATCTTCCTAATGTGAAAAATAAGCAATTTCACTTGAGCACATGGTTCACTTTAACCAACTTTAACCAACTGCCTCATCTAGCAAAGTGTGCAAACAATGAGCAAAGTATGGTAGTCTTGAAGCAATCAATGATAATAAGGAAGGGATTAATTATCAAAGGGACTACTCATTTGATTAAAATTAAGCCTGTGTTTGAGCACTTTGCAGGATTGGAGTCTTTGATGCTGTCTCTTGATACAAGGGACTGTTTCTTCTGGAGCCCATAAACCCTTGAGATAAACCAGGAATGTGTGTCTTGTGTCCCGCAGTGCTCTGTCACCTGTGGAGTTGGGGTCATGCACCGCTCAGTGCAGTGTCTGACCAACGACGACCAGGTCAGCAGCTTGTGCCGTGTGGACCTGAAGCCTGAAGAGAGGAGGACATGCCACAATGTCCATGACTGTAAGTCTGCAGATTTACACCTTCTTTTGCCTTCCTCGTGGCTTCAGCATCTTTCCCATCGAACTCCTAGAGATCTGCAGTATTTCCAAGCATTGGGAACCGTCCAAGTAAACACTAAAACACTTCAGTGAAACCTGTTAAAAATAAAGGAGATGTTTTGATGCTTTGGAAGCCTCAGAGTGCTCCAAAAGAAATTTTGATGTATAGTTGTTCAGTGACTACAAGTACTTCTGTTTTGTTTCAGGCGAATTACCAAGGAGTTGCAAAGATGTAAAAAATCTCAAAGGTGTCACTGAAGATGGTGAATATTTCCTGCAAGTCAGAGGAAAGACATTAAAGGTGCACTTCAGCAAGAGAAAGATAGTTAATGGGTTTTCTAAAGGTTCAAGAGGACCCTGCATGTGGCCTTCACTTCCACTCTTGGATTTTCTGCCTTTGGTTGTCTCGGTGACGCCTTTGCATGTGGCACAATTCTGGCTTCTCTCTCTCAGGTGTATTGCTCTGGGATGCAGACTGACAGCCCAAAGGAGTATGTGACCCTTGTAAACGGGGATGCAGAGAACTTTTCAGAGGTGTATGGATACAGGTAAGAAATCCTGTAATCGTGAACCTGACAGTGTTTTTGTTCTCCATGGCAATATTTCCTGGTCATGAGTAGAAAGGGTTTTCTTTTGATGTAGACTGCATAACCCGACCGAGTGTCCGTATAACGGGAGCAGACGAGAAGACTGCGAGTGTAGGAAAGATTACACAGCTGCTGGTTTTTCCACCTTCCGCAAAGTAAGGCTGGACCTGAACACTATGCAAATAATAAGTGAGTAAAAACAGGGCCTTGCCATTAAAAAAAAAATATCTTTATTGTACACAAACATAGCTGTAACTACAAGCAAGGAGTAGTACTCTAGTGAGCAGTATTCTTGAGAATTACTGTTAAAAGCTGCTTTTAGACTTGGTCACCTGTTTGGTGATGCTTTATGCTTGGAGATTGCAACTTGAGTACATCAGAGATGCTCATGTTATTTCTCTGTAAAACAGGAAAATACTAAGTCAATTGCTGGTATATCTGCTCTGCAGAATGAGCATTTGCATGCTCCCAGCAGCCCAATGTGTTTTGTGAAAGATTTTATTTTATTTCATTTGGTCTCCTCTTTTCAGACTGGACTCAAAGCCCAACCAGAGAAGAGCTGCCCCACCTCCCCAACCCCTCCACTTTACTCAGAGAGGTGTCAGGAGATCCCAGTGCAGGGGTCTCCTTCGGGGTGGGGATGCTGTTCTCAGTGGCCAGGGCAGAGAAGTCTCTTGCCAGAGCCAGACCACGGGGAAATAAACAGTGTTGAGGGCTGGGGACATGGATTTGCAGTACAGAAAGAGAGTATAGCTGTGCACTATGAGAAACACACTCTCTTTTGTCATTCCTATGAGCTGGGAGCCCATCCCACTACCAGAGACCCTGTAGCATTCCATGGGGTTATGGTTTCAGTCCCCCCGACTCCACTGCTATCAGTTTCCAGCAAATGTTTTTCAAATACAACATATTGTTGAGAGTTCATTCAGTAAATAGCTAAGTGGTTTTTCAGCAAATCAAAATCCTTCCCTGTAAAACGACTCTTTATCTGATAAGTGGGTTTTATCACTTAATTTTCAAGACCTCCCAGTCTATCAATCTGTAAAAAGCAACTAATAATCTGTAAAAGCTCCTAGGTAAAGATCTCAAAGGAACCACCCTCTGGGAATTTGATACCAGCTCCCTTTGAATTTCAAAAGGAGCTGGGCACCTACCTCTGTCAGGCAGGAGCTATCTCACATCCCCATCTAAATGGGTCTCAGTTACTTCAGATCCCTCCAGAGCAAAATACTCCAATTGCCTTTGAAAACCCGACTCCTGGGCTGGGGCAGCCAGGAGAGCAGAGATGTTGTTTGCTTTTATTTAGAAGAGAAATTTAGAAGGTGCTGTAGCGTTCTTGAAAGTGGGGAATTTTTTGATAGCGAAATAAACCCCAGTTCGAATTTTGTTGTTATTTATACCTTGTTTCTAAATCACCAACAGATTTAAACTGAGTTGTAAATAGTGAGTGTAAGTGTCCTGTTAAACTCAGTGCTCATGTGCTAGGAATCACATGTGGGGTGAGTCAGGAGATTTAATATTAAAAATATACTAATCTTGATTTCATAAAAATATAGACTTCATACATTAATGTGGGAAGCCAGCTTTGGTGAATTTAAACATTAGCGAAGAGCATGTTTACATTTATTTTGTCTCTCTCCCTGCATCTATTTCCATGTCATTCACCAACTCTTCTCCACAGCAACTGATTTACAGTTTGCACAGACACATGATGGACGGCCTGTTCCTTATGCCACTGCTGGGGACTGCTACAGTGCTGCCAAATGCCCGCAGGTATTTGACAAGAGTATTTAACAGGAATTGGTGCCATTTGTTATGTTCAGGCCCTCTATTAATTACTGCTGATCGCAGCAGCCCAGCTTCAGTGAGTGGCACGTTGTTATCTCAGCCATCGGAAACTTTTCCCTTTGTGGAGATGGAGAAAGTGATGGAAAAGGTCCCTTTGTGAACTGAAGAAAGTAGTTTCCATTTTCCATGTTATCAGGCCAGGGCTGGCTAAAAGAAATTCCCTAGGGCTTCAGTAAAGGAGAAAAGGAAGAAAAAAGAGGCTTTGGGGGGAGCACTGGGTTTTGCCTGCACAGGTGAAGATGAGGGGATCAGTCCATGGCAGGACTTGGTGGAAATACTGGGCAGAGAGAGCAGATGTTTTTTGGAAGTCTGTAGAAGACAAATAACAGTATGTTAGGGATGCCTTGCTGCATGTTCCCAGCACACCTCCTTTTTATGGGTCTGGGGATGATAAGTGATCTGTTTGGATAGTCCAAGGTATTGGATGGGAATTATAAAAGGCATTAACAGGGAGTCGAAGCACCAGACAGCAGAGGGCAAACCTCTCCAATCTCCTTCCCTCCCTGCTTTCAGAGCTGACACTTTCCTGCACAGCTCAGCAGCTTAGGGATTGACTCCTTACCTCAGGAATGCTCATAAATGTTAATATCCATCCACCTGACCCAGACGGTTTGCTCCTCAAAGAAAAAATCAGCATTCCCAAGGCAGCAAGTGCAAGGAGCAAAGCTAACAGCCATCTGGTACTGCACGGCCATGCTGGGCTGTGGGTCAGCCTGGGGATGTGTCCAAAGGATCCCTCTGTGGGTCCAGAAATCAGCAGGACTGGAGTCTGCCATGGGGGCGAGGGGAGGGCTGGGGGGCTGAGTACTGGATGCTGGCATGGTCCTTAATTTTCCATCTATCTTTTTCATTTTGAGGAAGGGTGGAATTTAGTGTTTTAAAGAAATAAGCAAATTCAAGAGTTTTTATTTCACTAGTCTGGGGGGGGAAAAAACCAAAATAGTGGAAACTAAGGAAAACAAGGACAAGTGTGCCCTCTCCAGTTGAGGAGGGAGCAGTGACAGTGGCTGCAGCCCATCCCTGAGGTTCCTTTCTATCAGCTGGAGCACGTCAGGCTCTGTAGTTTGTCATGGGAAAGCCAACAATGCCCTCAGCCGGCAGAGAAGAAGCAATGCAAAACCATGGAAAAACAGTGCAAAACCGGGTAAAGCAGTGAAAACCTGGGGGGAAAAGGCAGTTCGAAACCAATCTGAAGCCCCGCCTTCTCTGCAGCCAGCAAGGAGAAGGAATTCCTAACGTGAGCGATGCTGTGATTTGTACAATGATCATGGTCAGAGCAGTGGAAAACAAGGAAAACTTTGCTGTCAAGATCCTGTTAGGAAGGTGACAGTGTGCCATGCCGGGAGTCTGGAGCACGGCATTTTGGGATAACCAGGTTCTTCTTGTTTTTTAGGGTCGCTTCAGCATAGACCTGTACGGGACAGGCCTGTCCCTAATGGGAACAGCCAAGTGGCTCTCACAAGGGAATTACGCAGTGTCGGAAATTCAGAAATCCCCCGTAAGTTGTAACTTCAATTTTGGCTATACCTGCTCATCAGAAGTTTTTAATCACCACATTGTCATTCATGGCAACATCTTCCAATAGAGACTAAAAAAATGAAAGTCAGGCATTGAAGTGTTGCACGTAGTGGTACTGGGGTGAGGCCCTTGCGGGTTTAACTTGATCAGAGTTATTGCAATTAATTAGTGAGCCTGATTAACTGTGAAGCTGAAAGCGCTGAGTGCTGTGGGGCAGACATATCTTTAATCAGTTGCCTGAGATATCCAGCATGGAGTGTGCATTAGAGGGCAGGGCAACAGGACAGGGTCTGGGCTGCAGAGCAGAGTTGGACCTGCAGGTAGGGTCTGGTACCAGAAAAGTGCCCTGAGCAGGAATTGTTCCCAGCACATTGCTGATAAAGTGTGAAGGGTGTGCACATTCCTGCTGGTCTGGGTTTATCTCCTTGGGAAAGTCTCGAGTCACCGGAGTGTTGCAGAGGCACCATCCCCTGTCACTGCCTGTGGCTCTGCTGGTTGGAGCCTCAGGGTAAGCCAGGCAGCCCTTCGTAATCACTCAAAGCCAAATTTGTACATGTACTGCTTAATTTGCCTGCCTGTTAACACCTCCTGCAGTCACTGTGTGCCTTCACTCTGTTGTTTCTGTGTGGTATTCTGAAATGGTAGAAACCCAGGACTGCTTTTTTGGCTGTTACTTCATGTGAGTCATCCCAATTGCCACTGTTAAAACTCTCCAAAGGAGGTCACCATCATTTAACAAACAGCAACGTGCAAAATATCCTCCCCTGTACTGCTTTCAGCCTCCCCCCTAGCTGTGGGGAGCACGAGCCTCCTCTGTGCTGATGGTCTTGGAGGAGAATTAATGCTACAGGTCTGACCATGCTACAGGGGGAAAAGGACCAGCACAGGCCCTGTAAGTCGGTTCCAGCAGATGCTTTTCTATTCTCCCCTGCTAAAATGAGAGAAGTCAACTTCGGGGTTGCAGAAAACATCATGGCTGGCAGAATTAAAACAAACTTTTAAGGGCTGCTCAAAAATCCTCCATCTCCTGGTGGCATCTGTCAAGTGTTGTTCCAAGGGTGTAATTGCCTGCAGGAGCAGAAGAAAGAACGGTGTAGTGAGAAGAGATGATAGCAGCCTGCTGCAGTCACAGATCAATAATGTCAAGGGCAGGGTGGAGCTCGTTTAAAAATAAATGCTTTGTGCAAGCTTGTTGTGTGCTTAAGTCCAATTTTCTGGTAATTGAGGGTTGAATTCCCCTCAAGGACTGTCTGTCCATTGTAATGACCAAGAGGAGAAAGACTCTGCAGAGGTGAGATAAGGAAGGCCAGATGGAGGTATAATCTCCTGACTCAAACCCAGAGTTGTACCCTGCTTGCTGGGCTCACCTGGAGACCAGGTCAACCTCAGGACCACTCCATACTTAGCGCTTCTGGCTGTGGGAAGGGGAGGAGGGTTGGCACCTCAGCAAGTGACATCACCTCACCCCATCACTTTCCCTCCTCTCTTGTCTCTGGAGCCACTCCAGGACTTTCCCTTCCAAGTGGATGTTTCCTGGTATTGCCTGCAAATACCCTTTCCATGCCCTTCCCATGCTCAAGCAGAGCTGAGCAGTTGTTACTGGCCCAGGGTGATTTTGGTCTTGCATGAGCCAAGTTTTCTACTCATTACTGTTTATTCACTGTGGGTCAAACTGGAGAAAGCAGATACCCTTGAGATGCCCTCCAAATGGCCTTCTCCTTGGGCAGCTTTCAATTTAATAAATCCAAACTACCCTTTCCTATTTGTATCCACCATCTGACCTGCTAGCACTTAAGAGAATTACATTTGTGTACATTTGAATACAGCGGTGATTTCATAGATTGATTCCGGCATCATTTGTTTTCTTATACACCCTAAAAACCGTGGTTTGAGTAACCCAGATCTGGCCTTTCTGCAGCATGGAATTCCTGAGCTCTTACTGAGCTGTTATTTCTGATTTTGCCTGCAGGATGGTACCAAAGTAGTAGGAAGATGTGGTGGTTACTGTGGGAAGTGCACTCCATCATCTGGGACAGGCCTCGACATTCAGGTGTTATAGCAGTGGTGAGTTCTCAGCTGCTTCTGCGTGAAGGAAAATCTTTCCCCAAATGCCCTGAAGGAGCAGATCAGGCCATGCTTGCAAAAAAGACATCGAGGGCATTGGTGAGAGCCACCCACCCCACAGAGCATCCCAGTGGGATCCCCTGCTCCCCCAGCAACCCTTGTGGGTACAGCACTGTCACCTGGAAACACCTCCCCACCTTACTGGCACCCACTATTGCTCTGCTCTTGTGCCAGTTTCTCTAGTGACATGTTCCAGAGGCCAGGGTGACTCTAAATGTGCACCTTTTCTGTGTTTTCCAGGTTCTCTGGGAGCAGCCAGCGGAGATGAGAGATGGATGAAGGATAGTGATGCAATACCTCTGCCTTCCACTTTTATATCTGTGTAAATGTGTATATAGATTGCATATAGTATAATATTTATGTTTGGGATTATTTATTTTGATTTAATATTTTTGTACGTAAAATCATTATATTAAGTCTGCTTTTACTATTTTTATTTTTTATTGTTAAATCCTGCAGTCAAACCACTGCATTTTGTATACTCTACATTATATGTAGCATTATGACAAGTGATACTTTATTGTCACTGTATTCAGTTGTTTACTTTCAGTCAGTAATTTTCCTTCAGTTATGGGCTGCTTTGGCCCTCCATGGTGCTACACAATCTGCATAGGGGTATTTTTGGCATTTCAATCTGTCTTTATGCAAGGAAATTAGACAAGATGTGCTTAAATTTTTATTTTTAGGGATTAGGTTGACAGCACTCAAGGAAAACATGACAATGAATACTGTGCTAGTTGCATTAGCAATCTTTATCTTTTAGGTACATTTTGAATTTCACATGACCTCTGTGGCCAGTGCTGGAAGCACTGGTTTGGTGCTAACATGATATTTATTAATGCTCTATAGTTTTAGTTAATCCAGTGCCTTTATCATTGAAGAAGGGGATAAAGCAGAATTGTCAGGCAATTCAAATCAATCAAGATCTACCCCAGGCTCAGGAAAATTCCTGCAGATGGATCTTCAGCTCAAGTCCCATTTTTTTAGGGTTCTGAAGTGAACTCACTTTTTAAAAGAACGTATCTTTGTCTCCTAATTGCATGTGCCACTGTGCTTCCTGACTCCATCTGGAAGCGGGGTATTAACTCATACCAGACAGGCTGATCAGGCCATATGTTTCCCTGGGCTGTGTGCTCAGAAGAGATGTAGTTTCTTACAGACTTTGTTACCAAATCCTAGCGTGAAGCTGAAAGCATCCCTGTGGTGTTCCCTCCCCATGGGGCTGGTGAGGACTGTGGGGACAGCACACCCAGGGATGGGGACAGCACCACCCAGGGATGGGGACAGCACACCCAGCCAAGCCACCCCTTCTCTTGGCCAGGGTACTCCTCTGCAGGCACTTGCAGCATTTCCCCAGCTTCCTACTCACTCCCAGACCATCTGCAAAGGGAGGCTTCGCTGCCTCCTTTCAACAAGATCACTCTGTACCTACAGATGATTCTGCCCCCCCTTCAAAAGCAAGCTGCTTTACGCCTACTCCTGTGTTGCTTTGGATCTTCCTGGTAAGGCATCTGTGCTCCTTGCCTCTCCTCACTCCCATGTACAGCCAGACATTTACTGTTGGCTTTTTTTAATCAAACTGAGGAGCCATGTCCCTTAGGTGTGGTGGCTCCTGCCTGTACATAGCCCTCTGCCTGTGGCACGCCACGCTTTCACAGAGGTTCGTAGCACATTGAACGGGGGTGATGTGACCAGGTTATTGCTGTAGTCTATGACTATGTCCCTTATCTCTTCCTCCACGACTTTATTTAGTGATAGGAAGATGCTGTCCTTTCGCCTTACATGTCAAGGCAGCCAGGAGCAGAAAGTACAAGGAAAGGAAGCTTTTCAGCACAAAATTACCAGCAGTTTGGAAAACCAAAGAGGCTTATCTGCCACTCCAGATAACTCTTTCCATTTTGGATGCAAGCAGCTACCAAATGCAACCTCAGGATCTTGTGTGAGTCTTTTACAGAGCGCCCCAAAGGATGTGTAATCAGTGTGCTACAAAACAGTCGGATCAATGGTGATAAATGAGCCCTGGATTCATAACCTGTGTGTGCCAGGCTGTGTTCAGCCTTTGGAGTGAAACCTGTCAGGGTTTGTCAGGGATTGACACGTTCCTGTCAGCTGGGAGACATCTCACAGGCGAGCAGGGCTGCGGTACAGCCCGGCAGCTGAAGAACTGGTGAAGGAAAGAGGAAAAAGGGAAAGAGAAAGAGAAAAAAGGGAAAGGGGAAAGGAGTAATAATGGAATAGTGATTTTCTAATGATAGTTGCTTATGTATAAATTCTGTAGGGGAAAAGGGAAAATTGCACTATGAACTTTAGAAAGAAATAGTGGTGCTTTACCACTGTAAGTGAAGTGAACTGAATGGCTATTTATAAAAAGAAGTACTATTTTGACCTGTACACATTCATTTCTACTGTGTAGTTTCAGAGCAGCTATTAACAGAGGTAGCAGAATCTAAAAAAATACAAAATAAACTATAAGGGAAAAAATGACAGAGCACTGACCCTGACATTCCTTAACAGTCATCATTAAATAGAGCAGATTTTGAGGATCAGAGACAATAGACATTTCTTGTTCAGGAAAGAACTCTGGGTTTTGTATATCAATGCCATTATTTTTCTATAAACTGGGGTATTTTTTTGCAAGCACTTTCCTGTACAATGTTTCTTTTCTTTTTGCCTTTAGTCAAAAGGAAATGAGAATACCTGTATGACATGTCTGTATGGTCTTGCTGCATTTGCCGTCGTATTTCAATATCTGTGTGGTACTATAGAGGCAAAATACTTTGTACACAAGGGAGTAATAAATTGAATGGTAAACATCCCTTTCCGTGCCTGTGTTTATTTCCAAGGTTTGGGTTTGATTGTCCCATGCAAAAGGAATGAGGGATGGGAAGAATGTTGTTTATATGGAGCCCTGCACCAAACCTATGTTGGAGTCTGTGGACCAAAGATCACCTTGAAGAATGGCCATGAGCACCCACTCATGTCCTGCTGGTTGGAGAGACTGATGCTCCCAAATTTCTGTCCAGAGAGGACTGCTCCAAGGTGCATAACATACACAGCACATCTCAGAAATGTCCCATGCGTTGTTCAGACGTGTTTGGTGAATGGCTGGTGCTGCCTTCAATGATCAGGGACATCCTTTGACATGGCATAGAAAGGAGACAAGCAGTTCATTTTGCAAGTGTTTTTGAAGGATGACCTGGGATAATGGGCCTGGCCCACACCACTTACAGTGTTATGGAAAGAAATGTGAAGGAAAAAAAAAATCAACTTTTCCAAATTGGAAAAGATAGTATCAAATATACAAGAAAAATTCAGGCAGGAGAAATTTGGTGTAAAAGGAAGCAAATGTAGGGACTACCTCTTGGGATGGCAATCAAGTGTTGAAGTGTCACCAGTCTTTACATCACCACTGCCCCAGATAATGCAGGTAAGAGTGAAGTTGCAATTTCTGCCTTCCCTTATATGTTCCTCAGGCTTTGTCTCAGAAAATATTGCAGATCTCTTACTGGTGGCAAGTCCAGCCTTTTCCAGCTTCTGTGTTTTCAAAGGAGAGAGGATTCCTCTCTTGTGCTGTGTGAAACACTGTCAGATGCAGAAAACAGCACATGCAGTGTTTCAAAATCTCAATTCTTATTTTAAATGACCAATCTCAAAGTGGCTTTTTTTCTATAATTTATCTTTAATAAACTATTACAAAGACTTTAAATGTGAACTGCTGTGGGATTAATACCCAGACCCTGAATCGTAGTTAACCTTCCAGTCGTGTAATGAAAAGTCATTTTAACACTTTCAGTGCTTGGGTTCTGTGTGCTCAGTGCTGAGGTTCTGTGACAATTGCAGCACTTTTCTTCTTTGTGCAGCTTCAGAGACAGAGGTGATTGCTTGATCACTTTGGCCTTCTGCCCCAATGATGGGCATTTTTCTTCTACAGAAAAATAAAACACATTTTGTTGAAGGCTCTTGGAAAGGCATGTCTCAAGGAATCAGTCCTAAATCAGGACATTTAATTCCTTTCTTTCTTTTCCTCACAGCCATGCTGTGAAAATCATATTGAAGAGCGCAGAGAGGCCTGTTCTACTGCGTCTTTCCAACTTTCCAACACAACTCCTCAAACAGATGATTGAGGGCTGACTCAGAAGAAGGCATTCTGTCAGGGGAAGAGCACTGAGGTGAGACGCCTCCCATTACCAGGCAAAGGCTCAGGAATTCAACCCAACCCGGGGTTGCTAACAGCTGAAGTGGCGCAGCCCATGCCTTAAGTTCTCCCATCACTTGAACTCTTCAAATGGAGAACTCTTTCAATCACTCCTTGTAAGAGACAAGTTTGAGTTCATCCAGAAGTCGCAACCCTTTGTAGTGCTGGACACCTAATGGGGGGATGAGTCCCGCTGTGGTACAAATTCCTGGAGGCAGCTCTCCGGCTTGTGTTGAGCAGGAGGAAGAAGCTGATGACCAAAAGTGGTGCCTGTCAGTCTCGCTCCAATATTTTCCAAGTATTTTCGCCTGTGAAGTGATCCAGGCAATTGGAATCGTAGCCTTCCAGAAGCAGATTTAGTTGACAAGTTTCTGACCTCTCTCTGCAATAGCGGGATGAAGAATGCTAAGAAGTTATTTTCAGCCTTCACAGAAGAGTCTGAGTTTCCACTTCAAAGTTGTCTGAATTTTTCATCTATTTAATATTAGCAAATATGAGGCACAGATTTTTT
>VZDJ01000056.1:6124345-6262734 GCA_008694505.1 Cyanoderma ruficeps | reverse complement strand
GTGATGTAAGAATATTATTTTGAAATAACCCAAATGCCTTTTATACTATATTTCCTGGGGAGGTTTCATTTTCTGTTTCTTCCAATTAAAAACAAAACAAAACAAAACAAAAAAACCCAAAACAAAAACAAACACCCCCCAAAAAAAACCCCAAAAAAACCCCTACCAACCAAAAAACCTGAAACTTTCCATGAAATCACTGCTGCCTCTCTCTAGTTATAAATATAACAGGTTCTGAAGTGTTTGGAGATGTGATCTGTTGACTCTAAGTACAAGAAGATCTGATGTAGGTACCGTTTTAAGCAAGGGGAGGTAGAAATGCATTTCTCCTTTGTGATGCTGATCCAGGTCCTTCAAGGCAGGATATGAAGTGCAGTGGCTGAGGCCATGCCCATCAATCCGTTTCCACCAGGAAAACCTCAGTTCTGCTGGGAGCAGAATGGTTTCCACATTACATCTCCTCACAGGCTTTGGCACATGCCTGGCTCTAATGATCAGTCTGAGCCGCCAGCAGCAAGATCAAGCTGCAGCTAATTAAATATGTGTTGGTAGTCAGTGTCTCTATTTCTGAAGAGACAGTGTGAGGAGAAGAGCCAGCAGTCTGGAGTAATCTCTGAATACAAACCCCTTTGTATGTGGGGCAGAGGGCGCAGGGGGAGGCAGGGCTCTGATATTCCCTCTTCAAATCATTACTTGGCTCCATTCATATGCTTATAATTTCTTCATCCTTCTTTAGTCTGCGACTACATTTCAGATGAGCAATTAAATTAATCAGGTCTTTTCTGCATTGTCCTTTTCTAATCCATCCTCGCTAGCTTGCTGACCTTCCTCTTTGAAGCTATTCACTGCTCGCTGCCTGCCTTCCCCAGCCCCACACAGAAATGAGCATTGGCTGTGAAACGCTCTCATTGCTCCCGCTCCCGGGAGCAGGGAAGTGGGAATGGCTCCCTGCAAACTCACCGGCAAGAACAGACATGTCCAGGTTAGTTGCTGTACTGGCAAATACAAGTAGCAGTAAATACACGTGGTGTCTCCAAGCCCCCGCCCGCAGGTGGGAGCGAGGCCGCCCGCAGCAGAGGATGGAAGCAGGTACCAGATGCTGCCAGAGGCTGGAGCTGTGGCCTCGTGCATGGCTTGGAATACCCAGACGAAGTTTCTCAGCTTGGCCCCAGGTCTGAGTAGCCCTTTGGTGCAGGATCCACGTGTGTAGTGGTGGGAGCATGCAGCTCTGCACTTCCCACTGAGGCTGACGCCTTGCCAGAGCTTAGAACAAGCAGGTACACACTGGTGGCAATCCTTCCCTGCTGCAGAAAACACAGCGTAGCTGAACTGGCAAACAACTGAGACCTAGAATAACAAACCACGAGCTGCTGAAAGGAGATGTAGGGCCGCAGTGGCCATAGGGGTTTGTTTCCTGGCAGCACAGTGAGTCTGAGCTTTGTCTGTGGGAGCAGGAGGCAATGGCCTTTCTTCATACCTGTGCTGGGCCTCAGCTGCTCAAACACGTTGTTGCCTCTTTCTCCTTCACTGTTCTACTCCCAGACTATCCCTGTGCATGCCATGTCTCCTCAAATCCACGTGCCTCGGGGACAGTCCACCCAGACCTGTGGTACAGGTGATCTAAGGAAACCCCAGCAGATCACTCTGCTGACTCTCACTTGAGCTGCTGCTCCATTCAGGTAGGGCAAATGGAGAGGTGATACCCTTCAGATCTACTTTTTAGAGATATTTCTAAATTCTGCTGACTGAATTGCATAAAGTGGGGTGTCCTCAAGACTTTTCAACAGCTCTTGTCAACACCGACAGCTTCATCCTGCTCTGTGTGGAAAAATGCAGTGGGTGTGCCTTGTGCTGGTGCAGAGCTCACCTGGAATAACCCCTGAGAGCTGCCTGCCTGCCCTGGAGAGGCTGTGGCCCAAGATAACCCGAGTGTATCCTCCTCTTCAGCTTTCCTCCACATTGTGCAAGTGGTAGGTGAAGCTTTCCAGGTACGACTGGCATTCAGATTTCACTAATGGCATTTCCCCATCTGATCATTCCCAAGGCTTGGGCTTTTCAAGAACTCAAAGGTACGGCAGCATTTAACTTGAGAGAATCAGAAGCTTTTGACAGCAGGCGTGTCCTGGGCTGTTTGTCTTGGCTAAAAACTGGTGGCTCCAGCAGGCAAAAATAACACCAATATAAAACCTGGTAACACTGGTGTTCAGAAAAAAAAAATATTTCTGGCATCTCAGGGCCACTGACAAAGTTTTCTGGTTTTTCCCTTTGACCAGCTACCTAATTTCTCATGATCTGAGCTACCATCAGCAGCCTGATTTTGCTAGGCATTTCTCTCCCCTATTTATAAGCAGGTTTCAACCCTATAAAACGGTCAGTAAAAGACTCTTTTGTTTTTCTCTCAATCAAAAGAGACAATAAAACAGCTTTAAAAACATGAGTAAAAGGACCTTTTCACCTGCAGGGTGGCAAATGAACAATTAATGTGAGGGATTGCAGGACATCTGTGACACTTCCAGTGCTGTGGCAAGGGAAGGGCAGGATGGCTTCACTCCTGCCAGCTCACCTCCTGCCGTGCCTGCTGGCACCTGCCTCTCTGCCAGTTACCCTAAATTGGTTTGTTTTTCCTTATTTTCATAAATGGTCCTGAAAAGTCAAAGCAGCATGGCAGAAGTGTGAATTTACAGCTTAAAGCAAACAATTCTGCTGCACCTAAGAGAGCTCCAGGGAGTGAGGAGGGGGTAGAAAATCACTTGTTGCTATAGTGCAAGGATGTTTTGTGCAAATTGGCAGAGTCCCACCTGATTGCTTTGGTTAGCCTCAAATTGAAAGGCATTAAGCAACCATGTGAACTGGGGCCATCTCCCAGCCCTCTTTGTCAGAGAGGCTGGGAGAGCTATGCTGAGGGACTCCTGACCTTGACAGCAGGGAAATACAGTTCTGGGAAAAGCTGAAGCACTGTCCTTTCATTTCGGGGAGCAACAGCCTGAAGAATGAGGAGAGGGGTTGGAAAGGAGCAAGGAGAGGGAAGGGAGCCTGCGACACTCTGCCAGGCTGGCATCAGAGGCCAGGGCTCCTCCAGCCCCTCAGCAATGCCCAGCCTGCCCAGTCTGAGAGGGACAGCTCCCTTTTCGAGAGGGTAAGTGTTATGTTTCTACTTGGCTCTGCATTTCTTAGCAGGTGCTCCTCTCCGCAGAGTGGGACTGGGCTCCAAGTTTTTATTGGTGTGGACTCCAACTCCCAAATGTTATTTACAGGGAAATTGAAGACCGCCTTCAAAATTAACAATAGATGGCCATAAATCTTACTCAGTTACCTAGCAACTAACACAATAAAATCCTAAGGTTAAAAGGAGAAGGGTTATTTGGAGATACCCTGGGGAACACATAATGGCCATTTGCATTCCTGGGCGGGAGGACACAAAAAAAATTCCTGGGATATTTACAAATGAGTGTATTGATGAAAGAAAAAAAGGTGTAATTACTCAGTACCGTTTTAATCAAAATACTTCAGAACACAGAAATCTAATCAAAAAGTAGTAGTCAAATGGCTGTGATAAAGAGCACTCAGAAACTGTATGGTGATCTACAGAACTTGTAGAAGGGTTTAAGTTGCTGAGCCCACTTTGTTGCCATTTGTGACATTTGAAGTGTGTGTTCTGCAAAGCAATCATGTAATAAACGTTCAGAGTGAATCTGACCATTACGTGCCTGATGGAATATGCCCCAGAAAATCCTACGCAGTGCAAAAAAAATTTTAAACTGAAGTAACATAGCATGATTCATCCCGGCCTGGGTTCCTGTTATGCACAGCACAGATTGAAATTCCATATCCCCACCTCAAACTGGGGTTTATGCACAGCCTTTTCTGCCTGCAGTAATTTCAGATCTTGGAGCTGGAAGGAGCAGAAACAGTGAGAACTCCTAAAAGACCCTCATGGGGGCACATTTACCCAGGAAGGAGGTTTGGTGGAGGAACGATGCAGCAAATTAGATGCCTGGTCCCCTGCACACTCCTTCAGCAGCTGTGGCACTTAGAGGTGTTTTTAAGCCTTCCTTTTGCTGTTTGAAAGGCTTCAGACAATAACTTCTTAATAAGTCAGACATTTATTACCTTCAGGGAACTAGATGGAGACAGGATTCATGTTGAGCTGTAATTCACCTGCACAGGCTGCTGGCAGGAGGAACCATGAGGCGACTGACTCAGTATGTAACAGCCAAATTCACCTTGACATCACAGAGGGGAGAAATGGATGGGTCCAGCATCAAAATGAGAGCTGCTTTCTGCCTTACTCCAGTGCTTTCTGTTGGTGTTACCCCTGCCTTGGTGCTGATGGTCAAGGCTGGACTGTGAGGGGCACAGGGGTGTCAGGGCTGATGGAGGGATGCTGAGAGCTTCCACCATGCGAGTATTTTGGAGGTGATTTCCTGACATGAGGCATGGTTTGCAGGATAGAAGAGCCAGGGGCACTTTCCTGGAAAGACTAGCAAATTTTCCTGGCTTCACACACAAAACTGTTTTGTCTGCCAGCTAACTCCCATCCAGCATTGCTGGACCAGAGCTGGAGGCAGACTTTCCATGGTCTTTGGTGGCACAAGTTGTTCTCATATTTCCCATTCCCTGGTTGCAGCCACTGCTGTGGACCTGAAGCTCCTTTTCCTGGACTGCCAGCAGGGCTTGGACACAATCACTGCTGCTATTGCACATGCTGGTGTCTCACGTGGGATGGAGGTCACCAGGAAAACAGAGCCCTAATGACAGCTCTGCCCTGCATCCCAGGCTGCTCTTCTGCACAGATCTATCCCATGCCAGTCCCTGTTCCACCTGCCTTGTGACCAAAAGCTAACACAGGAGCTCTATTTTTTCCTTTCCCTGAGCTCTTTGATTTTCATCATAATTATTTCTGTAGTATCAGGTACAACAAGGAGGAGGAAGCAAAGAGCATCCCTGTCATTTCCCTCCTCTTTGGCCATCCAAAGAGGACAACTTCAAAAGGAAAATGAGTCCAACTCACAGTGCACGAACGGAGCAATTTGGGTTTTAAACTGGTTTAGTCATGAGAAGGGCTGGAAGGAGAGTCATCCCTAGGTAGGTTTGATTGAAACAGAAATGGGAGGGGAAGATGACGTATGGAACAATTTAAGCGACAGTAGAAACAATAATTTGTCAGACAAACTGTCTAGCATGTATTATACATGTGTGTCTGTTTCTGAGCCTATTTGACAGCAGTATCTGACACTCCCCACCTCCAAGCTGAGTCTGCCTCCACTCAAGAGGAAGATCTCCATGTCTATAAAAATAATAATGCAAAATCCCCTTTTGAAAGTAGCTGTCATGGTAGCACAGGTAGGGCTGGATCTGTGTTGCTCTCCCCTGCCCACCCAGCCACGCCAGGATGGTGCATCATCCCCTTTGCACATGGTGAGAACAAGGGAGTGGGAGTTTATTTCCTGAGAGATCTTTACTCTTGGAAGCTTTTCTGGGGGAGGAAAGAGGAGCATTCAGGCCAATGAGATAATGTATCCCCTCCCTCTCCCAAATGCATCCCAGAGATGCTGTTCTGGCCTGTTTCCTCATGGAGATGGAGCATCTAAGCACCCCAAGAAGTGGATGGAGTCCTCACAAATAGCCTTTCATTTACAATGGATGTCTCAGACCAGGGAGAAATTGCTGTTCCCATGAGATATTTAGGTGACCACGACTCCCTAAGGACCTGACTTCACTGGGCTCTTTGCTACCTGGACGCTTTTCTGGCTCTGCATGGACCTGATTTCCCCAGACCCCTCAGCAGGCAGAGCAGAGCAGAAGCAGTGAGTGCCCCTCACCCCTGTCATCTGCATCTTCTGTACTCCCTGGCTGAGCCCTCATCTTCCCTCTTCTGAACACGCTGATGCAAGCCTTGATGCTCAGAGCCTCTCCTGCCTTTTGCTTGTGCCACCTCCTGTCCCTGCAGTATCCGCTGGCATGAGCCTGGAGGATGCAAGCATGCAGGGTGACAGGGAAGTTTGATAGCTTCATGGACAACTTGGGATGGAGGGAGGGGACCAGCCAGCCTTGTTTTAGGCAGCAATTTAGGACCTGCATCTTCATCAGAAGACTGGAGCTGTGATTCAGAACAGCCACACCTCCAAGGAATTTATCCTCCAACTTTGACTTACATTTGCTGTTTTAAACTCATAGCAGATGTCCTCACCAGCCCTGTTATTGAGGGCACACAGCATCTCTTGCAACAGCAGAGCAATTAAAGAGGATTTGCAGGTCACCTTTAAAGCATTTCCCACAGCACGTTGAATCTTGTTATAAGTCCTGTATCCAACACTGCTTTTATTTCAGCAGTTTTAATTGAAGTTTTAAATATTCTGAATATTATGCAAGACACCCAAAGTGCTGGAGATTTTCAGGCCCTCTCTTGCATGACACCCATTCCCTGAAATCCCATTGTCCTTCTGTAGAGATAACAGTAACTCAGCACCCTGATAATGTATTCGACACTGGATAAAGACTGTAGGGTAGGTAGAGATGTTTCAATACGAGGTCACACCCCAGTCTGCCACCGGTTGCCTACTGTGTGATGAAATGTATACTTGGAGAGATCGCCTCTTCCCTCGAGAGTTTATAATATATTCATGCACCACTGTATGGGTTGGAAACTGGGAGAGAAACCAAGAAGGAAAATGATGAGGAAATTTAGCAGAAGGGAGCAAAAGAGGGAAGCTTGGAGGGTTTTGGAAAGGTAAAAATAGCAACTACAGAAACACAGAGCAGGGAGCATTCAATATTTTCCCAGTGACTTGAAGAAAGCCTGTGAAAAAGGAAATTTTTGACATGATAAAATTTTCTGTGCAGAGTTTTTTTCCTTGGGTTGGGTTTGTTTGTTTCATTTGGTTTTTTTTTTTAAAGGAAGCACGGTATTTATGGCAGGAAAGAGTGAAAATCTTCCTGAAACTTATTGCCTGAGACTCTTCAAAAGGCCAGCTCAGCTACACAGCTCCCAGCCTCATTTCAGCTTCCCAGGGAAGAAGATACAAGAGAGGAATTGACAAAAATGAGAACTGATTAAAGGAAAAAGAGAAATTATCAAAGGGTTACCATTTTAACCAGCTGTGAGGCAGCGAGGCAAGGGAACAAAGAGACAGGGAAGGAGGAGAAGGAGCTGACAGGATCTGCAAACAACCACAACCCTGGGTGAAGCTGTGAAATGCTAATGGCGAAGCTGCTCCAGCCCCACTGGGGAAGAGTTTCCGAGGAGCCCTGTGCTCTGTGAAGCGTTTGCTGCTCCTCCTCTCCCCACGGTTCATTTTGCTCTGCCTTGTGCCAGATGTGCTGTTTGATTGCAAACCCAGGGGCACGGGGCGGTTGTTGGCTGTGGGCATTGCTTTTAGTGCACTGTAAATATGACAAGAGTGGGCTGATGCATGGGCACCCCCACAGATCACAGCCCCATTGATCCCAGGCTCCCAGCCCAACAGATCCCAGGTTTCCAGGCTGACAGATCCCAGGATCACAGCCCCACGGATCCCAGGATCACAGCCCCATGGATCCCAGGCTCACAGGCCTGCTGGCCCACAAGTAGCTCTGGGAGGACCGTGACCTCAGGGGCTGTAACAGGTGCTTTGTGTCTCCTCCCAGTATCTCAGGCCACAAATATATCCCCCGTGACAGTGTTTTTCCTGCACTCTGCTCGTGTTTGTGGGCTAAACTGTTCTCCTTGAAGAGGGCATCAGACGCCTGGCAGGAACCCTGGATGATGGCTCCCTGCCTGGGCCAGAAAAATGTCCCTGCACAGCGCAGGTAACTTCAGCCCTGTCGAGCCCCACTTCTGCCCTTCGGGAGTTCAGCTTCTTTATCACCACCCGAGCTCTGGAGCTGAACGAGGACATCGCGCTGCCCACTCCAGAGCCGGCCGAGCGCGGTGCCCCCGAGGGCCGGGCAGGGCTCGGCCGGCGCGGTGAACTCTGAAGCGGAGCGACGGCAGCCGGGCCGGGGGAGCCGGGCGCTGCCGGGGCGGCGCCTGCCGGGCCGAGGGGCGGGTGAGGGGCGGGAGCGCGGTCGAGGGGCGGCCGCCGGGGGGGCGGGACGGGCCCGGACGGGGCGGCCGCTGCTGCCGCGCACTCGGGCAGGGCTGCGCCGGGCTCCTCGCCGGGAGCGCTGCCATGTTCGGCCGCGGCTCCCGCAAGCGGCTCTCCAGCCGCTCGGTGAGTGCCGGGGGGTCTCTGGCCCCTCTACCCTCGCCCCACCCCGCTCCAACCTGTGGCTCCGTCCCGCCGCCCGCTCCGGCTGCGCCCCGGCGGGTCCCCGCCGCCCCCGTGTGCCGCTTGCCTGGGGTGCGTCCCCGCTCCAGCCCTTCCCCTGCCCTGCCCCAGCCGTGCGGGTGCCTTTCTCCCGGGCGTGCCCCTTTCCTTATCCTCCGGGTGCCTGTTCCCGTCCCCCTCGTCCCGCAGCCGGCGCTGACTCTGCTGTTCCTTGCAGCTGACGGCGTCGGGGGAACCGGAGCGGGGCCAGCCCTGCAACACCTGCGGGGACCAGTGCCCCGGCTTCGCCCTGCACAAGTGGAGGTAAGGCCCGGCGAGACCCCCGCTTACCCCATGGCCCCGTCCCCCCCAACGCTGGCTCCCATCGTGGATCTCCTTTCGCAGGGTTTTGCGGCGCCCTCCCAGTTCCGTGCGCATCCGGGGTGCAGGTGTGGCTGTTTTGGGGGTGCTTGTGTTAGTCCGAAGCGCGTTGCCCACCCACGGTGGGGGGTTCTGGGGACACGGGTGTGCCAGCCCCACACAGGTGTGCCCGAGGCCGCCGCCGGTGCGGGGCGCAGCAGGATCCAGATGCGGGACTGGGGTAACTGGTTTGGTAATTACCAACTCGCAGCCTCCCCGCTGCGGTCAGGAGTTCGTCCTGCTGCTCCGGGTCATTCCGGGGGCTGAAGCCGCCCTCACCTGTCAGGGACAGCCAGGGTGGGGTGGGAAGGGAAAAATGGGGCTGAAGGGGTTCTGGCGGTCTGCACCAAACCGCTGCATGAAACTCCTGCCTCCCCTGCGACTGGATTTATCCCGTCGGTGATGCCAAGCAGAGATTTAGCTGTTGAAATGGATGGGGGTGTGTAGGAATGCACAAGTATTTTTGGCTGTTTCTGTTGTGTCTCTTTACAAACCTGACAGTGCCGGTGCCTGCTGAGCCCGGCAAAGCCCTGGCCTTCTCCTGGGTCAGCCCCTTCTCCCCACCCCATGTTCTGCTGCCTCGAAATGAGTTCCTGCTGATGGGCGATCTGGGACTTGGTGATATTAAATCTGGGCTGTGGGCTCTGGGAGATCTACACAGTCTTAGTAGGCCAGGGAGCCCTTGACGACCTTTTAACCTTATTTTTCAGGGTATACCCTTTTTTCCAGCATCTGCCGTGCTTGGCGTTCCTCCCAGCCTCTGCCCTACTTCTCAGAGCTGTGTCTCACCAGATTAAAGCTTGGATTCCGAGCAAGGAGGGGGATTGATATATTCCTGTCGAATTGTATCTTAATGTTTAGCCTTGCAAATCAGTGCTCCTTTCGGCATTTGCCCCAGGGTGTGGTGGAGCAAGTTCCATAGGCTGAGGTCTACCCTGAGGGATGCAGAGCAGCAGGTGGGGCTCGCCGTGGTCCTCGGCTGTCCAAGGTTTCCTCGTGTCACTGCAGAGCCGCTTTGTAATACTTAAGTGTCAAGGAGAACTTTCGAACGCGGGATAAGAAGAAAAGCCGTGGTCACCAACAGTATTTCTCCCCTGCTCACCACTTGTGAGGTGCTGTGCTTCACGTTTTGTTGTGTCAGAGGGTACAACTGTACAGTAGCTTTTGAAGAAATAAGTGAATTTTGATAGCATCCCACCAGAGGCCAAATGGCCCAGCAGAAGGGGCACACAGGTACCTGGAGAGTGTCAGATGAGAGGGATGTTGCAGGTCTTTTCAGACTGTGCCCTCTGCATTGGCACTCTGTGCCTCTAGGCCAGATCCTGCCAAACCCTATGTGCAGCAGCCTCCAGCCTGCCAGGACTGCCCATAACCATCTCCTTTGCTGGAGAACAGCATGGAGAGGATTTTTGCTAAAACACTGTGGATTTTTCCAGCAGCTTTCTCTCAGGAAAGGAGTGATTATGTCCCTCTGGGCAGGAGAAGGATGGGGACCCTTTGGGGATGGGTGGGGTCAGTCCCCAGAAGCACTGCAGCCTGTGTGCTCCAGGTTTGCATCCCACTGAGCAGGTTAGACCTTACACCAGGACTCGATGAGCTGAGAGCCCTCCTGCAGACATTCCCATTTAATTGCCTTGATGTAAGAGTAATTACGCAATTAAACCAAATAAAGGCAGCCTATTTGCTAGAACACAATAGAGAGGAAATGTGTTCATTTTTTACTAGCCAGTGGTCTATTAATGCCAGGAATAGGTAAGCAGTCAAATTATTCACAGTAGTTAGTAGGCTGAAAACATGCTGAGGAGCCTGTGCCCTCTGTGCACGAGTGGTGGGGCTGCTCACCTGAATGTGCAGAATGATATCGAAAAAAAACAAGGGTTTGCAAGGAGATCCTCAGATTAGGGGTATAAATCCAGATCAATTGACCAGTAGAGATTTGTAAGGTTTTTTTGTCATCTTTTGACAGCAGAGTTTTGCTGATAAATGTAAATGGCATGTTTTTGCTTCAAAGATGTAGAGTGGTGATAACACTTTAGGGAGACAGAATTTATAAACTTGCAGATGCTGAAACCATTGCTGAGACAGGCATTGTCTATAGCTAATTATGCTGGGCTGTGTATTTTCTACTTACCTGTGGTTTTAGGTGTGATCTGTGCAGGCACTCCCTCAAGCAGGCAGATTGCTTTGTTAGACAATGAAGATTTCTGTGATTTTTTGTTGCCTTAAAAGCCGCTTTTCTCAGAGATGGCTCTGAGCATTCGTTGAATTTATCATTCCTGGAAGCACAGGCATGCTTCCTGAGACAGGGAGACCTCTTGGAAATAAATTATATTCTGCAGAACTGTTTTCAGAATAAGGCTAGTCTTTACTGCAGGTGATGTGCAAAAAGAAGATGAAAGGGGACTGTTAAATAATTAAATAACGTCCATGGGTTTTGAAGTCTGTTTTTGAATCTTCATAATTTTGCTCTGAAATTATAATCCCACATTCAAGGTAGTGGGTGAATTATCCTGTAGCAGTGTCAGTATATTTAATGCTAATCTGGTGGAAGCAAGGAATTGAAAACACCTCGGTTAAACTAGAGCACGACTAGAGCCTACATCTTACTCCCTCAAAGCTCTTCTGCATGCTGCAGATCTCCACCTCTTGTCGTAAGGCAGAAATTCAGTTTTTAGTTTTACATCATTTAACCCCAAAGTGGGAAAAGTAAGTGGTTTGTCTGAGAAGGCTGAAGATTGAATTCCACCATCCTTGGGCTCGAAGTCCATGATGACACAGTTATCAAACTAGAACCAGTAAAACCCTGAATTTCTCATGGCCTGAGCAGGGAAAACGATTCCTTCCTCTCCTGTCATTGCTTTCTGCTGTGGTGGGTTGTCAGCAAAGTGCAAAAGGACTGAGTTCATCTGTGTGGGCTCCAGTCGGGAAGATGGAAATGGCGTAACCAAATCCTCATTAATAGAGGTGGCTTTGTGTGGAAAAGGGGAAATAAATTCAATAAAAATTGAACTCCTTAGGAGCCCGGTTGCTGTTTTCTAATCAGATCTGCATTACATTAAACTGTGTGCCATTCAGCTTGTTAACAAGCTTTGGCATTAAATAAAGCTGTCACTGGAGTTTGGTGAATGAATAGCCATTAGGAGTGTCTTTTGCATAATGTCTTGCAGAGAAAAGCCTTCGAGGGAGGTGGTCCAGGAGCAGGGAAGGGAATTTATAACCTAGTACCGGTGCAATTAGTGTGAATATGCAAACCTTAAAGGTGACAAATGGTTGGCTTTTGCTGCTGTTAAGCTTACTGTGAAGAACTAATTTCAGATTTACTCGGGGTGAAGTAAAATTGCAGCCTTGGTGCCACAGTTAAAATGGTGGATCCTTCGCGCTGGAGATTGGCATGTGTTTAGCACAGGGAGCCGTGATTTGTTTGCTCCTGGAGAACGTCTTGCAGAATACTCTTGCAGTTCAACAGACCTTGCTGTTCCCTGCTTTCTGACTTCTCCAAACACCACCAGCTGAAAACATAGGTGCAGGACACACAGGTCTCAGGATGGTATTTGAGCTTTGATGTGAGGAAGCAGGGACACACCACCTGGTTTGCAAAGCCTGCAGAGGCAGTGGCATACGGCTGGTTTCTGAGGGAAGGAATTTGGATGCTGTGACAGAGAAGACAATTTTAAAAATAGAATCTGAAAACCTTTGGAGAAGTCTTTGTTGCCATAGTTATTCTTCTGGTTTGCAGAAGCATTTGAAAAGCAGTAATAAATATGACATAAAGACAAAGACTGGTTTGCCAGGGTTTTAGTTTCAGTGTGAGATTATGTCTTACATCTTTTCTTGGAGCATCTTTTTCCTTGCACACATCATACAGTCTTTGTCCCTTGGAATCACATTTTGCCAGGGAAGGGATCTGCTTCTCTTCATGCATTGCTGTCATGTGTCGTGCTCTTAATATCAGTGGTGTGTGTTTGTACAGCACAGAGTGCCTGGCCCTTCCTTTCCAGGGCAAATTTATGTGACCTGATGTAGTATTCAGTAACATTCCATATTAACAAATTTTGCTGCATTCAGTTGTTTCCAGCATTTATTTATTTTTTTCCATAACTCAGCATCTTGCTATAATCTACTGCAGTCAGTCCCTCTGAAGTCTGATCTCATCTGGCCTCGTTGGATCAGGGGGCGTCTGCAAAGACGAACTTTTCATCTTCTCAGGAGAGATCTGCCTGGAGATCTCAGGTGATCAGCCAAAAGAGTTGTGATTGGCCACTGGATCACAAAAACCTATGGACAAGGAAAAGAAAAGAGATGTGTGTCGTGGGACGGTGACCCAAAATGAGGTGGCGGACCAGAAGCCTTGTGGTGTTTGATGTTGTTGGGTGCACAAGTCGCTTGGCCACTCCCTTCTCTGCCTTGTTGACTGTAGGCAGGGAGTTGCTGGTGGCAGTGGGTGTTTGTTTTGTTTGTGTGTTTGTTCAGTGCCCAGTGCTCTGGAGATTGCTGTGCATGTGCAGTGAAAAATTCTGTGTGTTTGTAGCCTTTGTCTGCATTTCCAGTGCTCTGATCCTGCCCATGGGAGGTACACCACAGCAGGCTCCTGTGTACATTCCTGGGTGCCTTTGGGTCTCCAGTTTGATGCCTAGTTCCTCATCCAGAAAGCAGAAACAATAATATTTATAACGCAGCACATGAACGAATAACACCGAATTCTGAAGCATTTGTTTCTACTTCCAAAAAAAAAAAAAAAGTACAGATTATTGCTTCCATATGTTTTCAGCATTTTTCATAGGTTATGTCTCTTGCACACACACACTCCCAGCTTTTCCCTGGCATGAATAGCAGGCTTTGTGGCTCTCTTCTTTAGGATTCAGATATTCTGCACTTCCTTGCATGTTTATTTGAAAGGATTTGGAGATGTGAGAATAGCAATACCTTATCTTGAATAGGCTGATGATCCTATCACTGCCATGGTGAATTGTGCTGGCCTGGAAGGTTTTAGAAAATTCATCATTTTGCAGTTGGGAACCTGCTGAAATGGGTAAAATTCAGCCAGTGCTGGTCTAGCCCAGTGCAGATTCATGACAGCACTCCTGAAGTGAGTCCCTAAGGGACTGTAGAGGGCTAAGGGTGCTGCTATCCTAGAGGACCTGTGCCTGTCCCTAGGGGTGGACAGGAGTCACCTGCTTCCCAAAGATACTGTCACCCTGGCAGAGGACATGCAGGAAAAAAAAAAATCGAAGGTTGGTTTTGTTTGCTGATTTTAAAGCCTTTCACAAAACGATGGGTATCATTAGCTTGTTTTTAGTTTACTTTTGTGTGCCTACTTGGTCACAGGTTCAGAAAGGAGAAGCCATTCCCTGCCAGGTTCTCCAGTGACAGTCTGTGCCCTTGAGCCCCTGTGCCCGGGGTGGTTTGGTGGGGGTGGCTGCCGTGTGCACTTGGCTTGGCATCAATGACTTCAGCTGTCCTATTTTCTTGGTCCTGAGAGATTAAACACTTGTGTAAGTGTTTGGAAAATCAGGTCTACTTTTTTGGGGGGGGTGCTTTTCACCCCTGTGGTAGTAGGGAGAGCAGGGGTAATGAGTGGTGGTTCATGCTGCTCCCACTGTTCCAACAGCAGCTCTACCAAGGGGCACCTGGGCCATTGGGATGGGGGTTTGGGTGGATTGGTAGTGTAGGTGTCAGCTTTATCCTGCCCTGGGACAATTTTTTTTCCTAAATGTTGAGTGCACAGTTGCATTTAAGGAACTCCCAACCATTTTTTCTGGCTTGTGGGTTCCATTTCTTTGTGCCCTGCTGCTGAAACAGCACTTGAAACAGCACTTAAAACAGCCAAGACTGATAAGGTATCCTGTTTGTGTTGGCTGGGAGACACAGTATCCACATTACCAGAGCATTACAGTGTCAGAGGCAGTGTTGTCCCTGGCAAAAAGCCTAAAATAAATTCTTTAATTTTTTGTATGCGATGTACAAAAGAGCAGGTGAGGTATGTACTTGTTTCCGGGCAAGCCCAGGGAGCCTGTTTGAAGTCCTTTACAAGCCACTCAGGATTGTATTGCAAGAACTCAAAGGAGTTTGGACACTTGTTGATTGAATTTCAGCTGAGCACAGAGCCCTGCTTTGCAGCTGCTCTAACTGGAGCTGCTCTGCCCAGCTCCATTGCCGCTGAGCTGCTGGCCAATGCCAGAAAAGCAGAATTTCTCCTAGGGAACGGGCAGTGTGGGTAGATTTTCTGTCTGTTTTGAAGTGGCCTTGTGTGATTCTATTTTTATGAATGGTGTGAAAAAACACTTATAAGCTGTTGCAGGATTTGGACTGATTTTGTGGGGTTTATTCCGTGTCTGGTGTGATTGTGAATTACACTGATGATGGATAGCTGTCTGCAGAGCAGACACACTGAATTCTGAGTTTGTGTAATATTTTACTTCTGAACAAATGATTTTAAAATTTGGTCGGGTTTTTTGGTTGGTTTGGTTTTGGGTTTGGGGATTTTTGGTGGTTTTTTTGTTTGTTTGGTTGGGGGGTTTTTGAGTTTGTTTGGTTTTTTTTGTTTGGTTTGGGGTTTTCTTGCACTTTTTTTTTTTTTAAATGACTGCAATTGTTTCTTGGTGTGCAAAGAGTGGACTGTCACCTGCCAGGTGTGAGTGAGTGGGGTCTGCCATCCCGAAGGCAGAATTTGGCTGGTGAGCACTTTCCTGGAGCCTCAGCCACGGGGCTGCGCTGCTGGACACTGACAAAGCACAATTCCCTCCTGGAGCCTTTCGACATGGATTTGCCCGGGAGACACCCACAAAACTTGGAAGCAGGATGGATTGGCTTGCCCTGGGATCTCCTAGAAGCAGACAGCTGTTGGTGCTGGAGACTGCAGTCATGGATTTGGGAGCTGTGCAGGCTGTGACTTAGTGGAACATGCTGAACTGATTTAACAGCTCAGCGCTGCTGGATGTGGCAGGTCCTGAGCTCCCTGTGCATCCACCCAAGCCCAGGGAAATGGGTTAAATCGCTTGTTGAAGCCTCTTCTGAGCTGGTGAGAGGGAGGAGGTGGGAGATGAAGAGTTGCCCTGGTCCTGTGACAGGCAAAGCTGAGCTGTCATCCCGTCGGCATCCTTATCCCCTTCCTGAAGTTTCGTGCCCTGCCGGTGCTCCTGGCCGGCGGCACAAGGAGCGCCCGGATCCGCGCTCCCCACGGGATGTGTCCCGCTGGAACCCGCCGGTGCTGTGCTGCGTGTGGCTTGTGTTGGGCACGCAGGAAAACTCCTGCTGCTTTAATACAGAGGGTTTGCAACAGGCCTTTGTCACCAGCGTGGTGTGGCGTGAAAGAAAAAGCTGCCAGCCACCGCTTCGGTGGGATCAAGGCTGGAGCCCGGGATCCCCGCTGGAGGGGCCGGGCGCAGCTCTTTGGCTGACGCCCACTGAGCGCTGCCCTCCTCTTTGTTGCTCTCGACTGTAGAGAGTCTATTCACTGTTTTCAGGAGTTTTTCTTTGGTTTTGTTCGTTTTCTGTTTGCTTTCTAAAAGTCAATCTGCAGTCTTTCAGACTTTTTCAAAGACATTCTCCCTCCCCACTCCCCACCCCCGCCCCCAGTAATCCATCCTTGTTACAGCAGTGAGTCACTCTTCAAATAATGAATTGCATTTTCATTGTCTGGCTTGTAAGTCTATCACCGAGTTTAAGGATGGCCGATAGTATCAGCTGAGACCTTTGGCAGCTGGCTTTGCAATTTGTGGTGACCATTTGGGTATTTGCCTTTTTCTCCAATGAATAATCTCCCAGCCGTGGTGGTGGAAATCCGGACTCTTCCTGTGCTCACTCGTAGCATCTCTGCGGTCACTATCTAATGTTGGAGGAATTTGTAACATTAGCAGAATTGTCTGATGTGAGGAAAACTAATTTCAGGGTAAACCTCATGAGCATGGCTGTAAAGAACGCTTTTCTTATGCTTGCAGACCCCAACACGCATCAGTGCAGCCTCAATGGCCAGAACCTTTCTCAGTTCCCCGGTGCTTGGGCCAAGAGGTGTACAGAAAACTCAGGGTGCTCCTCGCTGCTGCTGGAGAGGTTATTTGTACCCACGTGTGGCTCTGCTCTTCACAGGACCCTGATACCAGAGCTTATCACTTGGAGAGCTCAGTGTGACAATTATTATTCTCACTGCAGAGGGAGACACTTTGTACTCAGCCATCGCAGCAAATATTTCATCCGCTATCCATCGCCCTTGCGTGGATGCTGCCGCTGCGGTGATAAAAAACATAATGGCTGCTCTTGCTGATAAGGGAAGTGTATAAGTATAATTATGGAAATCCCTATGCAGAGCTCTGTGGATGGATGGAGAGTCCCACTCCCTGTGAGGGGTTTCTGTTGCTCTGGAGCCTGTTGGGGAGAGCACGAGCCTGCAGCTCCTGGCAGCTGAAGTGGGAGCTGCTCGGACACAGCTGTGAGCAATTAGTAAAGGATGTCTTTTCCCCTCCCTCCACTTTCTTCCCTCCTCTTCTCTTTGAAACCAAGTCACAGGCTACAGGGAGTCCAGAGGAAAGCTCAAGCAGTTCAGGCTTGAGATGCTCCTGGACCAGCTCGAAGGTGGCCACTACTCAGTGTGTTCGCATTCCAGCAGCAGGGTGAAGGTCTCAGGATCCAACCCAACCTTGCAGGAAGCATACTGCAGCCAAGGAGCCAGAGATTATTTAGATCAAGCCAACAAAAAAATATTTCCATGGCAGCAGTAACCATAGGAAACTTCCTTAGCATGTCTTTGGGTGGTTCCTGTTTCCCTGCCTTCATCTGTTTGCTTTGCAAGTGGAGCAGTGCCCCTGGTGCAAGTGCCCCTGGTGTCACCAGGGGTGGCCCATGAGCCCTGCTGTCCCCAGGGGCTTGGCAGCCACACCAGGGATTGTATCACTGCTCCTTGTTTTCTCTCTTGCTCTAGTTGGTAAAAAGATGCTTTGAGAGGCTTCTTTAGATGCCATGAAGTCTCAAAGCCACCTCTTTACCTGGTGTCAGCTCACAAATGTGTGTTTGATCCTTAAATACCCAAGGCATAAAAGCGAATTGTCTCACAGGGTCCAATTCTTCTTCTTTTCTATAGCGTCTTAGAAAGATGCTTTTATATTCCCTCTGGCTCAGCTAGTGATGCTTGGCCTTCAACCAAGACAGGGAATCTAGGACAAGAATCCCTGAGAAGAGCAAGATGAGAAGTTATAAAAAACCACAGCGTTTTGTTGGCGGAAAAAAAAATGCTGGTAAAAGATTTTGTTTAAAAAAATAACCTGGAATATTTTTGATCAGCTTCATGTGGACACATTTCAGGAGGGTGTAAGAGGAGGCTTGTTTCCCTGGGTAGTGCCTCCTCTAGGAAATCCAAGCTGTGAAGTGAATACAAATGCTGGAAATTGAGAGGTTTTGCAGTGAGTCACTGGAAGGGATGAGGAACCAGTTCTTCTGGTGTGACTGTGCTGATCAACAAGCAGCTCTCTGACCTGACGGGGACAGGGTGGCTGTGTGGAAGCATCTGGGGGCTTTGGCATCTCAAGCCAGCACCCAAGGGTGCCTGGACTCCCCTATCCCCTCCCACCCTCCCAGGGCAGTGTGGAGGTGTCCTCACGGAGCTCTGTGGAGCAGATGGGCCCTGCTTGCAGAGCTGAGGTACTGCACAGAGACAGGTTAAAAAAAGATGTCTCCTTCTGTGGGAGCGTGACACAGAGAGGGAGAAAATACATCGTGGTGCCAGTAACTGGGATTTCGATGCTCGTGTAGCAGACAGTGCTGGTCTGATCCCTCCAGGCTGTTGGGTGCTTGTCTCAGCAGGGTTTGCTCTGTAAAGACCTGGCTGCTCTTTGACCCATCTGGAGGTGGAGCTCTGTGCAGAGATGCTGCTGGACATGGTGTCCCCTATCTTGCCCTGATTCTTAAATGATTTAATCCCTGATTTTGCAACACCCCAACTCTATGAAAGTCAGACTTTTGCTTGAAATTACACATTTGAAGAAGTAGCAGCAGGATGGGAACAAGGCTGATTTGATTCCCTTTCTCTTCTCACCTGTCAAACAGTGGGAGCACTCATCACAGTGCTGTGGCTGGGCCATATTATCTGTGTTTGGTGCCATAAAGGCCACATGTCTAAAGTGCAGCCCCTTTAAATGTCAGATATGGGGAGAACTGGGACGTGAGAAGACAATAAAGGTTAATATTGTAAAGTCAGGTTTGTGCAGCATAGCTTGGATTTTTAATATCGAGTGCATAATTTATTACAAGGTGTAGCAGTTTGAAATGCATATATTTGAATATGTTTCAATATTATCTTTCCTTCCAGTAGCAGGAACTATGCTGCTTTACAATAGAGAAATGATTTCACATTGCCACGTGACAGTTTCAGCTTGTACCTCTAATAGATGTGCGATTTGCTGAAGTGTGAAGACTATCTGATAACTGCCTGAATAATAAAGCTATATTGTTTGTTCTGATCTCCCTTTGTCATTTTCAAGTGTATAAATAAAACATTTTTACATTGGACCCCGTGTAGTTCCAGCCCAGACTTATTTACTTTCTGCTGCTGTAACTTGGAAGGGACATGAATCTTTCAGTCTGACAGGAGAAATCTGGTGGCATCATTATTGCATGTTGCACTCGAAATGATCAAATGTAATGTTAATAAATATTTTCCTAAGAAAAGTTATAAGTATTTAAGGAAGAATTTTTAAACAAAGAAGCATTTGTCTCACGTACAGCAGAGGGCACTCGGCATCGCTGCTGTAGTACTCGGCTGCTGCTCCAGCTGCCCGAAGGGGAAAAAAAAAATCCCTGTGCTTAAATTATAGTTTGCAGAAATGAAATACTCTGTGTGTGTGTTTGCTTATGTAGGGGTGTGAGTGAGTATATAAAAAGACACAGGGTGGCGTATATATAAAAATAATCCCGGCACATAATGTAAAAGTTAAATATTCGTAGTGGTTGCTGAAGTTAGGTGAAGCACATGTTGTGTTGATTAATGCTCTGCCTGCTGTTATGCTGAGCTTCAGAGGGGACTGAAGTGTGCTGAGAGGAGAAAATGAAGAGGCCCTGGCTAGTGAAGGGTTGCAATCTTCGTCTTCTTGAAGGCACAGAGTCTGGTGACAGCCTAGGATGCTGGGAACTACACGAGAAAAGGAAAGATCTTGAAAGATGGATAATATTGGCGGGTGCAGAATTAAGAGTCCTTCTGTCTAGAAAAGCAGCAGATCTGGGGCCATGAGGGTTCTGTGCTGGAGTTTGCAGTGGTGAGGTCTCATTCCCAGCAGCACCAAAGCTTGTGGAGTTGTAAGGCTCTTGTGAATGTCCCTGAGATTGTTCTTATCCTTCCTGTAGAAGTTAGCTGTGTAAGGAAATGTAAAATACTGAGGTTTGTGCCTGCAGCAGGAAGCAGCACTAGCCCCAAGGATGCTGTGGAAGGGCTGGATGCTGGCTGGGAGCATTGTTAGTTGGCAGATGAAGCACCTGCTTGCTAGGGGAGGGACCCCATCCTGGAGGTACAGAGATGTGTGCTTCATTGTCTGGAAATTATCCCAGAGACTGGGGCCACCTCATCTTCTGTGTAAGTTTTTTTCCAACAAAAATGGACTTCTTTGATTTTTGTTTCCCTTTAGCTAATTGCTCAGACATGCCAAGGTACTGCCAAGGTGTGTTTCTAGTTTGACTCTTAGAGCACCTTGTGCTTTTCTTTTAAGAGGGAATAAAGAACTCCAAAGCAAAGTCCTTGATCACCTTTTGGCAGCATTGTAGTGCTGCTAAAGTATTCTGGGCAGCTGGATTTTATGCCATGCTTTGGGTGATATGTTTCATGGTAAAACCATACGACGCCATGCTGAATTTTCAGATTTTAGTAATTAATTCAAGAGGAATTCAGATTTCCTCCTGTCT
Source organism: Cyanoderma ruficeps (assembly GCA_008694505.1). Lineage (NCBI taxonomy): Eukaryota > Metazoa > Chordata > Aves > Passeriformes > Timaliidae > Cyanoderma > Cyanoderma ruficeps. Next base: position 6,242,206 of record VZDJ01000056.1, on the reverse strand, counting down.
CCCCCAGTGATCTGCTTGCATTGGGCTTAATCTAAATCTCTCAAAGCAGGGCTCCTGCAAGAGGCTGGAAGTGTCAACGCTGTTGTATAAAATATGGGCCTGGTAACAAGAATGAGAGGGCATGTGGTTCAAGATAACCAGTTTATGCAAAATACACAGCTGGGTGGATTTTGCTACAGAGTATCTATGGAGCATAATGATCAGAGAAATATGGAAATGCCAGAGGGGCCTTATAATAATGGGTGCTAATTATGATGAGATGGATTTGGGTGGTAGGGAATAATCCAAGATTACAATAGTAAGGTTTTTTCTGAAGTAGCTCCTGCTATTTGGGAGGGCAGCAGAGCTCCTTGTTACACGGCTTAAAGCAGCCTCTCCGTGGGATTGTCGCAAGCAGCATTCCCCCTTGGCCGGTTATTTCACAAGGGCTTGGTACAGCTCAGACATGACATACGTAAGTAATTTTCAAGGATACAAGGTGGCCCCCTTGCTGCAAAGCACCTTCTCACTAGGATAAAGATGCTGTTACGTCGTTGTGCCTGGATAATTACTTTTCTGGAGGTGTCACTGGAGCTGGGCCCTGGGATTGGGGTGTTTTGTCCCATTATTTCTGGATTGTGTGGTTTTGGGGCTGTGAGAGCCATATGATGCTGCTGCCACCAGTTAGATGCTCCTGCCTCTGCTGGTGGGCTGGGAAGTACTGGGAGAAGGCTGCTGGGAATGAACTGTTACAGCTCTGGGATTGGGACCAAAAACAAATTGCAACACCACAGCCTGGAGCACAGGACCCTGGTTCTGCCCTGATGGCTGCAGGGTTTTGGGCAGGAACACATATGTAGAGCCAGGCACGTATCTGCTCCTGCTGCTTGGCTTTCCCTTTCTTGTAAGGCTTTGCTGGTCTTTTTTCAGTGCTGACCATGCCACAAAGCACTAGACTTAGCACACAGAGTGCCCCAGGTACCAGTCTCCTTGGGAAACAGTGGTTGTGAAATGTTTTGTTGTTAACAGAGATGTGGCAATGCAGAGCTTGAAAAGCTGCGCTTGTGAATTGTCCAGCCTTGTGCTGGAGACCAGCAAGCCTTAGGACTCACCTTAGCCAGTGTCAATAGAAATGAAACTATTTAAATACACAGTTAAAATATGTTGTTATGTTAGCATGTGGACCTCCATGCAAGCTTGCTCTTTAACTGGATCAATTAAAGGACCCCCATGGAAGAGATGTTGGAGGCTGGTTAAAAAAAATATCCCAGCCTTAACTGCTTGTTTGCTGCTGAGTGGATTTTGGTATGAAGTGAAAGGCATAAAGGCACCTGGGTTTGGGGGATTTATGTCCACTTTGGGACTCCAAAATCTTGTAGGCAGTGAGAAGAAATGGGTTAAAAAGATGCTGCATGCTTCCTTTCAGGGGCTGAAATCCAGCTGCCCTGTGTGCTGGCACGCAATGCCTGAGCCCTGGTAGCAGAGAGGGTTGTTAGCAATGGCTAGCACATCGTTGTGGTTCAGCTCCACCATCTCCCTTGGCTTTTCCAGATGATCCAGGAGCTTGAGTAGTTCATAAAAGGAGTGAGTAGCCAAATGGACCAATAAAAGCAGTTTGTGGAAAGGCCCAATATATTTTATGAAGAAAGAAATGGATCCTCTAATGTGAGGGTTGTGTCTTGTAAAATTTTGCAGGGCTGCAAGTGCTGTTTAACACTGGCTTCCTGCTCCAGCTGCTCCTTAGAGCGCACGCAGCAACTGCTGAAACTTTCCTTTTGACCTGAACTCTTCCAAGCTTGGAGTGAAATCCTGACCTTGGGGAAGTCATGTCATGAATTTCCCAGGGACCAAGAAAGTGGTCATCAGTGCGAGACCTGTGATAACAGCCTTCGAATAAAATTTGTCTTTTTAATGCTCTTTGATGGCAACAGCAACAGCTAGAAGGCCAAAATTTGGCCTGACCATGGCTATTGCTGGGAAATGCCTTTGTGTGATCCAGGAAAAGTGAATCTGTTTGGATGTGAGTGATGAGTGAGTTTGCAGAGTGGTAACCCAAGGAGTGAAATTTCAGCCCAGCACAGAAGGCACACACAGAGGTGATCAATGATTTAAATCCCACCTCCCCCAGGCTGTTTAAAGGGTTTGAAGGTGGCTGTGGCACAGGGAGCTGGGGTGCCCTGCCATCTCAGTGGCACCATCTATAGCTGCAGAGATCTCATCTCGCCATGCCACCCTGAATCCTGTAGGATGGGGAGGCAGCAAATGAGGCACAGCATCACTGGATGTGTCATTGAAAGGATGGGCAGAGAGCTGCAGGAAAGCAGAAAAGAAGGATCTTGCTACTGATTAATTGTTTTCTATGTTTGCACAGGATTGTCTGCAGCTTCACCCTTGATGCTAGCTGACCTGTGAGATTTCAGCTAAACTTTTTTTAGTATTCTCCTTATGTAGTTGGAATTTATTCCAATGGACTGCAGTGATGTGGTGGTGTTCAAGCCAGGCTTGAGTTTCTTAACTGATAAAAATTTGATATCATTCTTCTGTCTTGGCCCCAAAGAGCAAAGCTGCAGAGCTCAACTAATCTTACAAGATTCCCTGTCTTTTTGATCTGACAGCTTCTGAGAATGGTTTCTGGTGCACCCAGACTTTAAAATAGGAAAAATTCCCAATTTCCAACCTGCAAGTTCCCAATTTTCAACCTGCAATTAAAATTTGGCTTCCAAATCGATGTCTTTGGTCCTAAGTGCTGAGCAGAGACAAATTTTGGGTTGTGTCTCTCTCCAGAATGACCATGGAGACAATGCCTGCAGGTGTGTGGCCTTTCACTGAGCCAGGGATGGGGCAACCCCAGCTGCAACCTAAGAGAAGATACAGATTTTAAGGAAATGCCATTACCTTTCCCAGTCACTGGAAAACTTTACAGTTGAGGGAAGATTGCCTTTGGAGATGATTTCATCATTCCAAGTTCTGGAGAACTGGCTTTGCTGAGATCTGCTCTCTGGGAATGCTCAGCTGTCCTTCAGCTTCATGGGAACACAGTGGTGTCTCCTCTTGTGGACGGAGATAGTCAAAAAAGGGGCTGTGGAACATGGAAGTTGCCATGCTTTTGGCTACCAGGCCCCTTCCTGTGAGCTTTCTCAAAGGCAAAGGTTGGGTTTTACTGCGGGAGTTTGGCTGCTGCTGTCACTTTCCCCACGGCCACCTCTTGAAGGGATCGATGGCTGGTTTTGGCAGGAACTGTTTTATTTTGTGCTTGGAAACACAGTGATCTCAGCTGTGTGCTGGTCTGCGTGAGGCTGGGTATTAGAGCTGTTTTGATGTCTGCACTGATACATCTTAAGGCAGCTCAGAATGATTTTATGCAGTAGCCTTAAGGTGCTTGCACAGAAAAAGGTGCCTTAGAAATGTAAATTCTGTTTGAGGACAGATTTTTCTCTGCTGTTCTCTCTCAATTCAGGATGAGGGGGTAAAAATGTAGCATTTAATTAACATTTGTAAAGGTTTGGAAATGAATTGCTATAAACATAAAAGATGTAATCAAATGTCTGCCTAATCCCCACCTTAAAGGCACATTAAATGTGCATAGAAAGAGTATAATATGTTAGAAACTAGGATTGAAAAGCGATGAGGATTTGGGAGTAGATCTTTTCTACCTGAAGCTTATAAATTATTTTACTTCAGGCCTAGGGATTTAGACGTTTACGTAGAAGAGAAAGCTACGTAGCAGCCCAATTCTCAGTCAGCACAGCTGGCATCATCCTACTGAGTCATTTTAGCTGCAAATCCATACGGCACAGCCCCGTGACGTGGGTTACAGCACAGTGTCCTGACGGAGTGTGACATGGGAGTCATTCCTCACTTCAGCACTGAGCAGGGGGCTGCTTCTCTGAAGTCAATAGATAATTAGATAAAAGCACCTCGCAGGTTTTCATTGTTGGAAGTGAACAGAATGAAGAAGGGGCTGTGGCATTGCACGGTGTCTGCCGGGGAGCTGGGCTTCCTTGGCTGCAGGGATGCTTTCTGCTGTTTCCAGCTTCAGTCTGAAATCAAAGAAAATAAAAAAATTCAACCTGTTTTTTTATCCTGAAAAACTCAGCAGGAACCAAATGCTGTTATCTCTCTGAGATATTTTTTTACCTGTGACATATTTTATTACTCTCTAGAGAAATAAAATCAGGACACGTTGGAACTGTCTGGCTCCAGTTGCCTTTCCCTCTGTATCCACGGGAGCTAGGCATCCCAAAGATCTGCTTTTTCCCACAGAACTGCTGGACCCTCAGGCTACCCTTTAGCAGTGCCATATCAGCAGGATCATGCCATGGTTTTGTTGTGCAGTTAGTGATATTTGGCAATGTTTGGTTTTGGGTAGAAACCACACTGTGTTCTGTGGTCCAGCTGTGATTCCTGTTGTAATTTGTATGGAAATCAGGAATTTTTTCTTAGTGGAGACAGAGCAGGGAGGTGTCACCAAAACCCCAGCTAGACCCATGTCTGTGACACTTTGCTGGTGGCAGTAGAGCTTTGCATTTTTTGGGACCAAGGCTTGAGGATGTGGGATGGAGAGGGCTGGAGGGAGTTGGCTCTCATGGATTGTGGTGGAGGTGGTGATGACAACCCGTAGAGGAGCAGAGATGGTGGTGGGGAATTGCCCTTGATGGTAGGTAGCATCAAGGAACCAGCGAAGGATTAACTCATCCTCTAAATGACAGGGAGGAAAAGAGCCTGAGCAAAAGGGAAGGGGCCAAAACACTCGTGGCAGAGTTGAAAGTAGCCTGGTTAAAGGTAAAATCAGTCTCATGTCTTCTACTGCAGGGCCCCATGGAAACGGGGAGGGCTTTCTTTTTCTGTTGAATTGGGCTCTATGCCAGATGAAAGAAAACATTTTCCCAACACCAAATGGAAAAATGCAAGGCAGACATCTTAAATGAACTGTTAAAGGAATAGAGCCGTGAAAAGAATACGTTTGCTGTGCACTGGGGTTATGGATTTAACAGATTTTTTACTATATGTGACCTTTGCAGTTTGTAAAAAGTGAAATCTGCTGCAGAAACTCAAATTGTACTCAAGGCTGAAGGCAAACCTCAGGTTTTATTGCTGTTCCTGGCCTCAGCTTTGCTCAGGAGGAATGGACAGTATCTGTCTGTCCTCGAATCTTGCTGGGATTTTCCTTTCTCCTTTAGCCCTCTCCTTGCTCTTTCTACAGATCATTGGCAGTTCTGCTCGTGCTTTAAAATAAGCCAGGCTAAAAAGTGTGATCTACATTTCAGCGATTTTTGATTACACCCACGTCCTATATTTATTGCCATTTAAATCATCTATGTTAGTTTGAGATCTGTTTCTTTTGAGCAAGGCAAAAAAACCCATGACTGTGTTGCTAACTGTTGCTAGGGGAAAGAAGATATTTATTCATCAGGGCACTTCTTCAGTACTGCAAGGATGGTAGCCATGGAGGAGGAGTGGAAGGAAAAGAACGGTTATGTATTTAAGCCCTTTCTGTTATTGTTGTTGGACTCTTGCCATATCTACTGATGGTCAGCAGATGTCTTTTTTCTCCCCTCCCAGAATTGTTGGATTAGAGGTGCAGTTTGGGTTATGGTGCAGGGCAGCTGGTCCGAGGAGCCTGGTGTGAAACCCAAAGGGTCCCTGGAATGATCCGCAGGGCTTTGGAGAGTCCACGGTCCCACAGGCATTACGAGGCTACGTGTTTTGTAGCTCTCAGTCTCTACGAAGACACTTTCTACTTCCTGGCATCAGAATGTCCTTTTAAAAAATCCCATCAAATCAAAGCCACCAAGAGCCAAAAATGATGCACATGGCTGTGTTCCCTCCCTGAGCTGCTGCTGGGGGATGTGCGGCAGTGCTGTTAGCTGGCTCTTGCCAAGGGAAGAGATTTTCCTTTCAGCTGTCATAGCAACAAGAAAATATTGTTTTGATGGGGATGAAATTAAAAATTAAATTTGTCTCTTTCCTAGTAAGCAAATTGCTCACTCATGAAAAGTATAAATCACTTTGATCAGGGTAGATGTCTTTTTAAGCACCTCTGTGGATTTCCAAAGTGGATTCTGCAAACGTCTCGTGCCACATTATGTCTCTGCTGGGTTTATGTAGAGTGTCCCATGAATCTGGGCTTTATTTCACGTTAGGCTTGGGTTGAAAAACTTCCTTGGTAAAACTTCCTTGGTGCTCATAACTGGCTAAAGCATGTGGGGGAGAAGTGGGGAAACAGGTCTGAAAAGTGTCGAAGCGAAAGGAGTGACCTGTCAAGTGTAGCATTTCTATGTTGTTAACTATAAAACCAGACACGCAAACATTAATTTGGTGGTTTACAAAATGCTCTAGTTCTTGGAATGCAGAGGTGGACACAGCCTGAGAGTGGAGAGGAGGGGTGAGTCAGGTAATGGGGAGTGTCTGTGACAGTGCTGGGGAGAGAGCAGTGTGAAGGTCTCTTGCATGTGTTCCTGCACCCAAAGTATTTCCAGTTTGGGGACTTTCTAAGCCATGGTGAATTCCAGGTGTTAGGTGTCCCTGCATGCCTTTCTGTCCTGTAAATTATCTTCTTGCTTTGAGCCCACATGGGCTTCTGGCATCCACAGCATCACTGGCCGGGGCTTGGTGTCCCTGCAGGGGGGGGGACCATCTTGCTTAGGTTACTCTGAACCCAGGTAATTTCCTTCAGCAAGGTCACACCATCCAGGTGGGGAGGCAGAGTAGAGAGAGGGAAAGACCTTCCCATGCTGCCCACAGGTCCTTGCCAGCACCAGGGCTGCACTGATGGCCATGTTTCTTCTCAAAGCAGTACTTGGAAGCTTGAGCAAGTTCTATCTCTTTCCCTATTGGCTTACAGTATAGCAGCAGTTGCAAATTTACTCAGCCTATCTCATTCTCTCATCAGTTTATCTGTAATAAAGATTCCTAATAGATAAGGAAGAAGCTTTGTGGTTGGATGCAAAGCAAAAAAAGGAAAAGGTTTTTCTTGGAAATCATTTAAACGTCACAGGCATTCTTCTGCAGAAGTGAACAACCCCCTGTCCAATGTTGTGCGAATAATTGGGTTTGTTTTGTTCAAAAGACATCCTGGTAGCTCAGAAGCTTAGCTGGTTTGTGGATGTAACCAGGCTTTTTCACTGCATGAATAACTCTGACCTGACATGTGCAGTGGAAAACAATATATTGAGGGCTGCAGAAGTCCATGGTGCTTTAATTGGAAATGATCTCCCAGACTTTGGTGGGAGATGCAGCATGGGGTGGGGATGCACATTACATGGGGTGTACAAAGTCAAGCTGTCTGTGAGAGGGGCTGTCCCTTTGGCCATGTCCCTTCAGCTGCTCTCGAGTCTGGCTCTAGGTTGCCAGAAGCAGGAGAAGAGGGAGAAACCATCAAGGAAATAACCAGATTCACATTTTATACGAGTGACTGGTGGGCTGTGGGACATCTGAGCCCTCCAGGTGCCCAGGCCTTGGTGCAAAAGTGGTGACCTTGTATCATGACTGTGCCACACTTTCACGCACAGTTACGCACTCACACACACACTAACACATAGACACACTCAAACACACTCCCCTTATATATTTGAAAAATTTAAATTACATATATAAATGGCAACATCTGTTACGGAAGCCTGGTCCAGGCAAATTACTGCTTTAGAAAGTCGGTGCAGATCCTCCTGTGATTCACTTTTGTGCTTGCCAGAGTCACATCATACCCACAGCGCTTTTTTCCAGCTATGATAGGTGTGTCTTCTTTCTTTTACACCCACATCAAATTCCTAAAATAAGAGGAGTGTAAAAGGGAAAAGTAACTGGAGTTTATTTTCCTCTGGAGTCCATGGGGCTCTGGAAGTTATTATTAGAGGTGAAGTCATCACAGAGGAGGCTGTAGCCCTTGGGGAGGGGTGTGGGCAGTGCTGCTCTTGCAGAAGGAAGGGTGGTGGCAGCAGTGGAGTCCTGGGCCAAAGAGACACAGGCTGGACCAGTGGGAAGGCTGGAGAAATCCCTGTCCACACTTTGTCCATGTCCGTAATTTTGGCTGGATTGGAGACACTATTTTGCTGTGTGTCCCTCCTCCAGTGTGGTGGCACTGGCAGCAGAGCAGAACTGCCCTGGGTGCTCCAAGCTCCACCAGGTCTGCAGCACCATCCCATCGCTGGCCTGAAGTGCCCACACCACACCAGTAGCTGGATGGAGCTATTCTTTATTTTTACTTCACGTAAAAGAGAGTTGGATCCTTGTTACCTTGGAAACCAGCAGTCCTAATTATAAGGAGTTTGATTCACTGGATGTAAAAAGCTATATGATTCTCCTTTTTTCTCTTTAAAAAATAGGAATTAAAAATGCATTTCATAAAATGATAACCCCATACCTTATGTAAGGTTAATCTTGAATGTTTTCTGTATGAGTGGAGCCTTAGAAATATAGAAAATGACAGTTCTGGTGCGTCTGTAATGGTGAGCCAGTCTGGGATCAGCAATACCATCCTTTGCTGCCCACTGTTTGTGCTGAGCCATGGCTGTCTTCAGGCCAACACTCAAAACAAATCAAAGTCATTGCATTTTCTATGATTTTCTTGGGAGGTGGGGTGGTTTGGTTTTGTGGGGGTTTTTTTGTTTGTTTTTGTGTTTTTTGGTTTGGGTTTGGTTTTTTGGCTGCTGCATCATGTGCAGCACAAAGAGAGGAGATAAAGCCAGAGGGCAGAAGTGAAAATATCTCATGCAGGGAACTCCAGATTGCAGCCGGGCAAAGAGCTCAGCACCGCTTGGTGCAGAAAGGATTAAAGTCTCTGCAGGGCTTATGAATAGCCCCATTGAGCAACTGCTAGACTGGAAGCTGAGCAGTGGCTAAAGTGTTTTGCCAGATCTGCTGGAATTTGCATTTTTCGGACAGCAGCAAAGTAATATTATGATTTACAGCAAAACAGGATGCGAGTCAATATGTAAATGCTGAATAAAGAATACTTCGTGTGTGCAGAGTGGCCTTTGCAAGTTGTCTCAGAGTTCATCCTCCCCAACCCTCTGTCCTTTGAGGGTAATAGCTGAAAACTGCAAAAATTAGGGAGTGTTTTCTGCCTAGGCTTTCTGGCTTCCTTTACTTGAAGCATACAGCAAGGGGACCATCCCATGCCGGTCACAGCGTTGGCTGTATTTGGGTCAGGAAGGTTACCAGGAGGGCAGAGATTTGCACATGGAATTGATTATTTTATTCCATTTTTAGAATGTGCTTAGTGTGGTTTAAAGCTAGAATTCGTCTTGTAACACAGATATTTAAATCCTGGCCTGGAACTGTAGCTAAGAGGAGAGCGTTTAATACTTGCTAAATCCTTATTTCAAATAAACATGTGAGAGAGCAGCTTTCTGGTTTATTGGTGAAGAAACAAAGCTGATATTTTAGAATGTATCCAATTAAATTCTGCAGAGTGGGCTTTCATGTGAGGATAAACATTCAGAGCCATGTCCCTTCAAGCATGAGAAACAGGGACTGATGAAGAGGTGTTTAGCTGTAACTTTATCCATGGTTTTGACAAGGACTTTTTCCAGCCCTGGGTGTGTCACTGATCGATTGGGAGCCTGTCTTCTATCAGGGAATGGCTGGCATGTTCTGGTTATATGGCATCATGGAAGGAGCAAGCGTCATAGTGTTAAATTTATGTTTGGAGTTGATCTTAAGGGTCTTCTCCAACCTAAATGGTTCTGTGATTGCCACCCTTGATTGGGTCTGCATCATATGGATGAGAGACCAATGTGGGAGTGGGATGGTGGGGTCACAGCAGCTCAGGGGTTTTGTTGGGGAAGCCTGGGCTGCCCTGTGATATCTCTCCATGGGCTGCACCCTGTGAGGCTCCAGCATCCCTCTGGCTGGTGGCACATACTGGTCTCTTGTCAGGATGCTCCTCCATGGGAGCGACCGGCTCTGAACAACCTGGATCAAAGGAATCCTTTCTGTCCAGGCCAGCCCAAGGGTGGTTTGCTGTGTTACTGCACTTCACTTTTGTGGCGAAGATCAGCACCACCAGACACTCTTTTAAGGCCTGGGGGATTAACTTGGGAGTGGGGAAACATTCCCTGTTTGCAGGAGTGGGATGAGTGCCTGCACCGTACCTGTGTGCAAATAGGATGAGGGAGCTGGAAACCCCAAGGATGCTCATTCTGCAAATGGCTTTCAGTTAATGGGGTCCTGATATCCGTGATTATGTGTCAAATTGTGTGCTTAAAGTTGCATACACAAATGGTTTATCAAAGGCAGCAGGACTGACTCCTGTACTCAGTATTAGGTGTGTGTTTCAGTGCCTTGCTGAATTGTAGAGAAAGCAGCTAACCCCAGCCAGGACTTCTGCTGGGCTTTTTCTGGACTGAAAGAATTTTTCAGCCTTTTAAATACATCAGGATTTTTACAAGACATCCATCTGTGGTTTTAAAAACCCATCACCATGCTATAGCCTATCAGTGTCTGACAGCTGTGACCAGGTAAGAATTACCATGTCTTGAAGAGAATTTATGAAGCCACAAATTACATTTTACCTATTGAAAATTAATGCAACGCTAGTGGTTTTGGACTAACACAAAGGAACCACAGTACTTTTTTCATTTAACAGTCAACTTGTGACTGATATAATTTTTTAATGTACACCTCCCCAATTGTTTGGAATGTATAAATATATATTGCACATTAAAAAAATTATAAAAACTGTTAGGCAAGAATAGCACATTAAAACATATTTTACGTGTTTTTCTTAGGCTCAGTTGGCCATATATTAAAATAAACTTCAGCAATGGCAACAATTCGTGTTTGAGATTATGTCTTAATAAAATAGTATGTGGGTGGTAAATACAAGCAGATACATTTCTGCACAGGAACTGGGATCCAGCTATTTCATGGGATGCTTATCTAAACTATCTCCACTGAGTAGCTTCCACCTGCATCCTCTAGGTTAAGAAATGGTCCCATTCCCACTGGTGCCAGCAGGACCTCTCCAGTGGTATTGGTATGTGCTATTGCAAGGGTGGGTGCCCCTGGAGTGGATGGACCTGGGATGGAGCTGGGCAGCCTGTGCACCAGGAGCATGCTGCTCCTCTGAGAGCATCTTAGAACTCCTGCATCTGCTGCTAAAATCCTTGGTAGATACAGTACTGGGACAGCAGGCAGGTCCTGCAGGGCTTGGTGCCTCAGAGAGCCTGTCCTGTGCAGGGGCTGAATGCAGGCACTGGGAGCATCACACTCTTATTGTGGGTATGCTGAGAACATACCTTGTGTGACATGGAATGGTGGGAATGGAGAGGATGCCAGGCAGGCTGGATAACAAGTGCATTTTCACCTGACACTGTAGTAGTGAGGTGCCATGCAGCAGAAAAGGAACAGTTAAGTCTGCATTAAAGAAAGGGAGTGGTGTCCTGGTGACACTGTCACCAGTCTAAGGGTTGGGAAGGGGACTGGCTCTACCTGGGGTCATTTTGGGGTCTGTGCCATCACCTGCTGTGGTGTCCCGGCCCCTCTGGCTCCCACCTCAATGCCAGACCCATCCCTGTGCTATTTATCTTGACTGCTGATCATTTACTTGACTTTGCATTCATTCAGGATTTAACTCTGCAGCCTGTTTTAATTGGTGGGGCTGCAGTGTTGTTGTGCTAAACTCAAGACAGATGGGGACCACACACCGAGACCACAGAAATGGTGCTGGCCAGTCCAGCCAAGCAGGGTCCTGTGTGGATACCGGTGGGTGGGAGCCAGCCCCAAGCCTGGGATGCTTTGCTGAGCTGCCTTAAACACCATCTGGGGAGAGCCAAAGGGAAGGGGCCATGCTGGATACAAGGGATTGCATCACCTCTCTAGCTCACCCACCTCTTTTTTCACCATGGAATGGAGTTTTTTGTAGAAGACAGTGGAGAGTTTGCCAGGTCCAGCTCCATCACCTCGATTTTTGTCATTTTTGCTGGTAGGAGGGGCTGGAAGGGCCGTGCAGTGTGATGGCTGAAGTGGTGTCTTCCCCTTGCAGGCAGGACAGGGACAGAGGGCAGTGCCAGGCGGGACTTTCTAATGAAGGGATGTAACTGTGGCCAGACAGCATTAGCCCAGTGCACCAGTTGCCATGGCATCTGGCACATGTTGGCATGAGGGCGGGGAGAGCACTCTGCCCAAAAGCTCAGGCAGTTTGCCTCATTGCTAGGAGCCCAGGAAAGGGCACAGGGATAATTCTCTACCAGGACATCCCAAAACTTGTGCTCTTCTGCAACACCTGCCCCAGACCCCTCAGGGCATCATACATCAACCCAACCTGTGTGGCTGTAGTGGTTCTCAGACACTGTATCAGTGTCTCTCTGCCCACCCTGACAGCTCTTCCTGCTGCTGTTGAGCTGAGGGCAAGGAAGGTGTAATCCTGGCTCCAGCAAGGTGAGGCTCCTCACAGTGCTCACTGGACTCTCTCAGAAGATGCTGGTAAAAATTAAAGGGAGAAACACTCCTAAGGGCTTATGAGGAGTGGTGAGTGAGTTGGGGGGGGCTCAGCCTGGAGAAAAGGTGGCTCAGAGAGTCTCACTCTCTACAACGCCCTTAAAGGATGTAGAAAAGTGAGGGTCAGCCTCTTCTCCCAGGCAACAAGCTAGAGGACAAGAGGAAATGGCCTCAAGCTGCACCAGGAGAGGTTTAGATAGGATATTACGAAATAATTGTTCACTAAAAGGATTGTCAAGCATTGAACAGGCTGCCCAGGGAAGTGGTTGAGTCATCATCTCTGAAGGTATTTAAAAGCAAAGAAGAGGCACTCAGGGATGTGGTTCAATGGTGGGTTTGGCTGTGCTGGGTTAATGGTTGGACTTGCTGATCTTGAAAGTATTTTCTGACCTAAACAATTCTGTGATTCTATAGACTTGTTCTCTCCTGGAGATCATTACGAGCACTGTGGGCACATGTTTGTATGGTGCCTGCTTAGCAGCTGGGCTTTTTTCCCAAGATGTGTGGGTGCCCTTCCTTCAGCCCATGCACCAGCTGTTGGAGACGTAGGGCAGAGCGTCCTGATCTTGCAGCTAAGAACACATGTTGATGACCTCAGACTATGAGAGGCCATGATTCACCAGAGCCCTCTGATGAGGTTAGAGATTTAACCACTTGGATTTCTTGAGACCTCCAAAGAAGGAAAAAGCCACTTCAGAGCAGACTTGTCCTCTCTTGTCCAGTCCTGCAGGCAGGCAGTGAAGCTGGTGGACAGTGGTTTTGTGAGCTGCCAGGAGAGCCAGAATGTGCTGACCATTACTGAAAGTGCAGGGTGGTGCAAAGGCTTTCTCATCTCCCTTATGGAAATTGGTTTGCAAGTAGAAACAGTTCTGCAATTAGAAGCTCATCTGTCTGTGAATCCGGGTTGTATGAAACACCTTCACACCTTCCTTGGACTAAATGTGGGGTAACAAATGCTGGGATGCTGACAGCTGGATTAAGGGTGATTATCACAGGATTTCAGGAGAATTAACATGACAGTAAAATCAGAAGAAACCCTGGGAAACAGTAAGAAGTACAACAGGAGAAGACCCATCCTGTCAGTCTTCCAAATGGCTGAGTGCTTGGTGTGGTCCAGTCAAAGCAGCTTGGGAAGGGGAGCAGATCCTTGGATATGTGGCTGGATGGGAAAGGCAGAATCAAATATCTGTCTTGGGGTATAGCTCACCCAGTATGAAATAAAATGCAGTCCTGAACTGTTGGTTGTGCTGCAGCCAGGCTGCTATTATGTGCATTTTTATGAGGCATTTTATCTAGAAGTGCTTTTTCTCTCGAGGACCCTTTAAATTGATTTTCCACACCAACTTATTTTTATAATTGCATCATGTTTACTGATTCTGGCTCATGAACTTATGACATCTGAATGCTGTAACTGCCGAGGCAGCCAGCCTTTCTAGGAGGGCTGCCTTGAATAAATACAGTACAGAGGAACAGATAAGGTCAATTAATTAGCTCGCACCCAGCTTCAGTAACGAAGTGGCTCACAGGGTGTTTGTCCTGGGAGTTGCACCTTGCCCAGGGGCAAGCAGAGGAGAGGTTACCTTATTTCAGTCGGCTGCAAGTCTGCTGGTGCAAGGTGAAAGCAGCAGAGTGGAGCCCATGTTCAAAGATGAAGTCTGAAATCTCTGAATGGAAGTAAACAGGGATAAGAAAAAGAAGAAAGCTCTTTATGGGAATTCTGATAAACAGTTGAAGTAATGCAGATGAAAAGTGAGAGAGTTTGCTGTCATTAGTGAAGTTGAGAGTGTTGTCATTAGTCTAAAGAAGGGTTAGACAGAATTTTAAATAATTTGACCTATAGATTTTTTTCTTTTTCTGTACTAAACTGAGTTGCCTGGTCAGTCATTCAGGGAATACCATTTTACTGGGGAATATTGGTTTTCATCACATCAACTGCTGGTCTGTGATGCAAATCTCTTGCCATAATACTGTATCTGCCATTTCACTCGAATCCTCTGCCAGGGTTCCCCCTCCAGCTGTGGGGTAAAATGGTGACAAAGCAAAAAGCTGTCCTGACCTTGCCACAGTTGGACATTTCCACTCAGAAAAATGTGCCTTTTTAGAACCTCTTGAGACTTGCAGAAATGTGTTTGCATTAAGGACTGGCTCATGGTGCACTAAGAGTCTTGCCTGGCATGGCAAGGTGCTCAGAGCTCCAACAGCTCCCTGGCAGCAAGCTGGAGCTCCCTCTTGATTTACACCCTATCAAACCTTCCCACATTTCTCAGATTTTCTGCCAGAGTGTGGGTGCAAAGTTTCACAGGCCTTGGTTCAGGTGTCGCACTCTGTTTCTGTCATTAATAAACAGGATTTACATAAGTAAGAGGGTGGAATATTACTCACAGCCCTCGTTTGGTGTAGAGTAGCTCTCCACTGATAAACTGTTTATGTCGAAGAGGAAAATAATGTTTAAATGAAATGGATAAGCAAATAGCTGGATTTGACAAACAGATGTGAGAAGTGGAGTAGAAATCAAATTGTGGAATTGTAACAACAAGTGAAATATTGTCAGGACTCAGTGTCCTAGTTCCCCTTCTCCTCTGGTCCAGCATCCAGGCAGACAGGAGGATCAGGCGCATGGTGACCAGCCCTACAGCAAAGCAGCTTCGAGTGGGAATTTCAACCCATAGTGAACATTTCTTTAAAATCACTGACAAGCAGGAAATTTTTCAACAGCTTTGAGAACAACATCATGATGGCAACAAAGCAAGTTTTTAATACTAAGGAGTGGAGAACAGTGTTATACTCCCAGGATCTCTTGCTCTAACACACAAGTTTGTACTGGGATGCTCTGCTAACATGATTTATTACTAGCCACGTTATTATATGGCCTTCCTAAATGATATTTTATTAATTCCAAGTGTTTGTTTGGTGCCTTTGAAATAGAAAAGAGCCAAATCTGACAGTCCAATAGTTTGACATATTTATTGAGATCTCTGTACTCTGGCTATCACTCCCTCCAGCTCCACAATGGGTTTCTTTACTCTGACTAGGGGTTTATGTACTGCACATGGAAGTACTATAAAAATTAAAACAGCTTTACCTTTTTTTTTTCTTGCTGTCTGAGCTCCAGCCTCACAGCCCATCCCAGCCATCCAGAGCTGGGAGAATTTGGTGGGGGCAAAACTGAGGTGTGGCCATTCTCATTCAAATTCTTTTCTAAAGTAGAATGCCCCATTTTGCATCAATAAAATACCTTATGCTTAAAAGAGGAATCTTGCTGCAAAAGAGGCACAAATTATGGGAGAGCTGTCATAAAGGCTCTTTGGAAAAATGTAAGCAAGATATATGTGTGCTATAGATATAATGTATGTGTAGATACTCTCCCTTTTATTCTGTTTTATTTAAGAAGAGAGGGTTTTTTCTATCTCTCCTTACCAGTGGTGTGGTCCCATCTGGAAATCATTCTTTCAGACCTTCATCCCTACACAACAGATCTCTATTTTGTTGTTTAATATGAGCCCAGTTCCCCGGAGCATTCGGTATATCCAGGCACTGGATGTACTTCTTATCATCTATATTGCCTCATTAATGCTGCACAAACTGACCCTGTCGCTGTGCAGCTGCTTTTGTGTGCCTGGTGTCACCTCCTGCAGCCAGACGAAGGCACAGGCCAGGGAACCCAGGCCACAAATCTGGGCATGCAATGTAAAAATATGGACCTACAGGGCTGCTGACCACCACAGCCTAATTAAAGTTGGACTCTCATTTTCTAACCCTCTGACCCAACAGATTGCTGGAAGTTTTTTGTTTTGCTGGGTTTTTAATTAAAAAAAAAATAAAAATCAAAATAAGCCTCAGATGAGAAGTGTGAAGGAATGGTACCTCTGTGATGGCTGAAGGGTCGTTGGGTGTTGGCCATGTAGACGTACCTTGGAAGCAACTGGATGGGGATCATGTGCTTAATTTGAGGTGCTCACCTGGGGCCCTTTTTTTTTTGCATCCATGGCACTATGCAGATTTGAACGAACCCCAACCAATTCTCCTTAAGGTGGGAATAACTTTTTGCCAGATGTAATAAAAGTGAGAACTTTTTTCTGCTGGTGGATAGAACATGGAATGTTCCCAGTGCGACTCAGTGTGTAAGGGAAACCCACTCCTCCAAAAAGGAGAGAAGTCAAGTCCATATGGAAAGCCCCGTTGGAAGTGGGAGGAGGGCAGAGGTCTGCATGGGCTCAACCTTGCTGAAATCCAGTAGGATTTGTTATCTCAGTGAAGGAGCTTTTGAGCCTCTCTCTGTGTTTGTCTGGGAAGAGTGATGTCCACCCAAGGAACCATAGAAACAACAAATAACAACGGCAGCACTAAATGGCTTGCTCTAATCAAAAGCAGACTGTTGCGGTTATATTTGAGCACTGTCATTACAAGAAACTCTGTAATGAGGGGTATTTTTCATTTGCATCCGATTCCCTGTATTAACATTAACATCCTTCTGTGGAGCCCAAGGTATTTACAAATTCGATGGTGCTGCTTCAGTCTTGTGGGAAGATTTTCAGTTCTTATTTAAATCACCCAAGACAGTTACACCAGGCAGATTGGAAGCATGAACTATGTGGATAATAGCACATATAAGCTTTGCTGTCCATGAGTGGTCTGTAGTCCTATGCCTTTGGAGACCCAAAGTACTGATACATAACATATGTAATATATATAATATGTGTATTGACTCACTGTGATGTGGTTGTGATGCCAAATGCCCAAAGCATCTGGGAAGGTAAAGATGGACCATCCTTCTGCTAACAGCAAGTGAGGCTTTGTTTTCCTCATTTGATGAAAACCCTCTTGTAGGAAACTTTGGATTTTGATAGTCGATAATTGGGTTTATTCATAAGATAATGCTCTTATGAATTGAAATGTGAGTTGCCAAAAGTACTATGGTTAATCTTCTCTTTGTAGGGGGAGAAAATATATCTCAGACTCGTGTTGACATTCTGTAAGCAGATTCTGCTGTGGCATTAGTTTTGTTTGCAAACAAGAAGCATGTTTATGGTGAAAGGAGTCTATCCCTAATTGCTTGGCATAAAAGCCTGGCTGAAGATTCATAGGGGGTTGAACATCCTCCTTCTCACCTCACAGTTACCTCAGTGCCTCTGCTTCATGATGACTTCACCTCCATCCCTGACAGCTACTGGAAAGCAAACTGTCCACCAGCCTCAGCCTCTCACTTCACTGTACATGGGGCATGTGGTGTCCTCCAGTAAAGCACAAGAGTGAATGTTTAAAGTAACATTACAGGTATTTTAAGGACTTCTTACAAGTTTGTTTGTCCATTTCCTGATCCTAGTTATGTCTGATAGACCTTTAAGAGCAAGGGCACTCCGTGAAACCCTACACAAGCAGCATGGGGCTGCCTAACAGGGAAGAACAGAGCTGCTCTGAGGTTTCCAGAAACAAAATTGCGAAGCCAAGTCAAGATTCTTCGGTTCCAGTCAGAATTTTGCATCGCAGCCAGCTGAGCACTGTGATTGTCCTGAGGAGAGAGCAGGGCCCCAGTCTGGGGTGTGATGAACAGGGACCTGAGGTATCTCTCAGGGGATGTTTCTCCAGCAAACCCCCCTTGTGGGAGCAAGGCATGGCCATCTGCATCCTTGTCATGTTTTGGCAAACATGCTCAAAAGAGCGTGAAAGCTCTTTTGTATTGATTTTTCTCCTCTCCCTGTTTTTTTACTCACCAGCCCCCCTTAATTTAATGGCACTGTTTCCAGGGATGTGTGCTGGGGCCAGTCCTGTTTAATGTCTTCATTGATGATCTGGATGAGGGGATTGAGTCCACCATCAGAAAATTTGCAGATGACACCAAGCTGGGAGCATGTGTCAGTCTGTTGGAAGGTAGGAGAGACCTGGACATGTTGGATAGGTGGGCTGAGTCCAATAACATGAAGTTTAACAAATCCAAGTGCCATGTCCTGCACTTTGGCCACAACAACCCCCTGCAGCACTACAGGCTGGGGACAGAGCAGCTGGACAGTGGCCAGGCAGAAAGGGACCTGGGGGTATTGGTGACAGCAGCTGAACATGAGACAGCAGCGTGCCCAGGTGGCCAAGAGGGCCAATGGCCCCTGGCCTGGATCAGGAATGGTGTGGCCAGCAGGAGCAGGGAGGTCATTCTTCCCCTGTACTCAGCAATGGTGAGGCCACACCTCGAGTGCTGTGTCCAGCTCTGGCCCCTCAGTTTAGGAAGGACAGTGAGTGCTGTGTCCAGCTCTGTCCCCTCAGTTTAGGAAGGACATTGAGATGCTCGAGCACATCCAGAGGAGGCAATGAGGCTGGTGAGGGGCTGGGAACACAAACCCTGTGAGGAAGGGCTGAGGGAACTGGGGTTGTTCTGCCTGGAGAAAAGGAGACTCAGAGGTGACCTTATCACACTCTGCAACTCCCTGAAAGAAGGATGTAGCCAGGGGGGGTTCGGGCTCTTCTGACAGGCTGCACAGGCAATCACTGACAGAATAAGAGGACAGCCTTAAGCTGAGCCAGGGGAAGTTTAGGTTAGATGTCAGAAAAAAATTCTTCACTGGGAGAGTGGTTGGGCAATGGAATCGTCTGCCCAGGGAGGTGGTGGAGTCACCATCCCTGGTCGTGTTTTAAAAAAGACTGGACGTGGCACTCAGTGCCATGGTTTAATTGATGAGGAGGTGTTAGTTTAGCTCATAGGTTGGACTTGGTGATCTCAAAGGTCTTTTCCAACATAGTTCATTTTGTGATTCTGTGATTCCACTTGATCATTTCCCAGAAAACAGTTGTTAAAGCATAATCTCTTCTTGTTTCTGCATTACTGTGTGATCACTCCATCTTGCAAGGTCATCCCTCATCAGCTGAGACATGGGGTCAACACCCTGGACCAACATGTCTGTACAGTTTAGCACATGCTGAAACTGGGAATGGAAAGTCTCCTTTTCAGGTCAAGATGTTTCTTTAGTTTTCAAGTATGCAGAGAGCTTGCAGTTTTGGAATACTTAGATCTTGTGTCAGCTTTCATTCTCTTTGGCATCCAGATGTTAATTATGGATGAACCAAGCAGGGATGCTGATGAGCCCATTCCCACACATAAATGCATATGAAGAATAAATGAGTATCTTGGCTGGAGCAAGCATACACTCCTGCTCTGCTTATGTGACTCCACGTACCTTTGAAATAGATCCAAATCCACGTGTCACCATGTCAACATATGTTCTCAATATAGTGAGCATGTGTGTCTTGGGAGACGGAAATAATAGAATCAAAGTGTAATTCAGAGCCAGTTTTTGTTGGTCCGACTTCATTTATCATCATCATTGTCCGTATCAGTTGTGATTCTGACTGTGGGCTGCTGTTGGGCAGATTTTGGCTCATTCGTGGATGGTGTGGTTGGTGTGTTTGGTTGCAGTGCAGCTATTTTGGCACAATGACGTGAACTGTGAAGTTCCTTTTTCAGAATATTGTTTTTCTGCTGTTCATGTGTTTGGCATCTTGGAAGTAGAATGTAATTTTGCACATGATTTTTTACATTGTGGAGAAGTAGTCCAAGAGTATTTGGTATTAACAAGATGTTTTTTAATGGGAAACATCTCCGTAGACACAGATTCAAGTTTTCATAGCTGTCTTTTCAGTAACTACCAGTTGTGTGCTCATTTAAGCAGATGTGTCTCCACCCATTCCCTTCAGTTCATTTTTATTAGGATGATTTGTTTGGTTGCGAAGCTTGGAGGATTTCAGTCAACCAATTTGCAATAGGAAATAAGAGAATAATAAACTCTGCAGAAGTTGGTGCGTGACCTGATTCAGGTACAGGGATTGCTAACTGTTTTTTCAGACATGAGCACAACTGAGGCTGTTGCACACAACAATATCCTGCTGCACTTGATTTCTTCCGCTGCCTCTTCCTGCATGCACAGACGTAGCCAAGGTCCAAGATGCACACAATTACTCACACAATCAATTCAACTACCCCTTGGGGCAGCTGGCTGGACTAAGGCACCTTGCGTGAACCCTTCTCTTCTCATTAGTTGGTGGAAACATTGACTTTGTATCTTGTGCGCACACAGTTTTGCAGCAGGCTACTTGTTCGATACCATTCCCTGCTCTTGAAAAGGTTTGCAAGGCGTTAACCATTCATCAGAGATTTACTATTGGATTCTGTGGTCGTTCAAAGTTCCCAGCAGCTGTTGGCTTTGAATCATCCAGATACACATTGCAGAAACCACTCTGTTCCACAGTGATCATTATAGCAGGGAATATCTTGGCCCCGGCTGCTTTCCAGCGCTGTCTGTCACTCCCTGGATTGTGCGTTGGCGCACCAGCGTTTTGCCACCTGCTGATACCTCAAATACTGTTTTGCACACAGGTGGGCAGAGTTCTTTAGAAATGACTCTAGCACGGTTGTATTCATCACAAGACATGAAAATTCAGCCTTTTCCTATATTGTCCTTATACATCATAGTCTTCTGTTGGGTTTTTGAAAGCCAACTGTGCAATGCACAGTTGGGCTATCAATAAAGATGCCTGACACTTTCCTGCAGTGGCTAGAGAAATTGTTTTGAGTGTCTCCGTAGATTTCATGTGGTTTGATAAACATGCTTACTCTATCATCCCTCCCTCTCTGTTTCCTGCAGTGATAATAGATTGTAGAAAACTTAATAAATAAATTCAGGCCAATCCATCAAATAACCAGCTTGAAAAACATCATGTCTTTCTCTCACTTGGCAAACAGATGCCAGATATTAGGGCTGCGAGTCACAAACCTGAGTGAATTTAATGGGGACATTCTCATCATTCCCAGGGCCTTTGCAGAGAATTGTAAAATAAATTATCCTCATTAATTTTAATATTTCATGAAATCTCGCAAAGTGATGGCATTCTGGGCAGATTAATACAGAAGCTATAAAATTCACATGTGCCATATGTTATATGAGCGTCAAATAGGATGCCTGGGCATCAATATCCTTTTAAATTTGGCCTGAGCAGTGATTCATGACATACTCATCCCTGATGAGAACCTTGATATTGCGAGTGACATTATTTCAATGTGCATTTGCTCTGTGCAACTGGTTATGGGACTGGATTGATGAAATCCCATCACATGTGGGATGTTTGTTGGCTGTTTCAGCTGCCTTGGTCTGCGTGGTGGCATGGTACCACCAGTGAAGTCTCATTCAGTCTAGGTTAAATAGCTCAGTCGGCCAGGTAGGTGCTTTAGTGCAGATTTGAGCTCTTTGACAGCTGCTTCCACACTAATGAGCCAGCTCGGGTTTCTGCATTAAATCCACCCTTACTGTTTTGTTTTCCTGCTTTCAGCCTCCCCAGGCTCCTCGCATTTAGACAGCCCTGGCTAAAAGCAGGTTAGAATGTATCCTCTCTTCGTCCTGATTCTAAAGTTTATTTGGGAAGTGCTCTACCCAGTCAGCGTTGTCAGGTGCTGTTTGTAAACTTAGAATATAAAACACAACTTCCTCCAGTGTCTGTGCAAATGTCTGTAAAAGTGGTCTGCCAGCTGAGTTTGGGGGCTTTTATAATTACTATTTTTTTATTTCTTCCTTGCAAACCCTGGCAGCATTGAGGCTGGGCACAGGCAATGCTTCCTACCTGGCTCTGCGTTTTGCCCTGCCTCTCCTCAGATGCTGCATCTGTTCATTTATCTCAGAGCTATCCATCATTTCTTAGGTCTCAGCCTGTCTCACCCAGGCTACGTTTTGGAAGGGGGATGCTGTGAGGAGCCTGGCCATTTTTACATGCTGGGCTCCCTTGGCATGCCAGGCTCCCCACAGTGCCTGCACCCTGCAGCAGCAGGTCCTGGGTCCCTTTGGCAGTGCCAGCCCCAGCGAGGTGGCCAGGATAACTTACTCCTGCCACTAGCAGCAAAACAATGGTGTGGTTTGGTTGTGTTCACTTGCTGAGAAGTTAAACCTCTCCCTGAGCAGGGATTTGAGATCCACCCTTGACAGAGATGTTTTGATTATAATTATCTTAATGCACTTTTAACCTGGAGGTTATTCTGCAGCTCACAGAGTGGTTTTAAAAATCCTATCCCATGGGCTTTCCTGTGCACTGGGGCTTAGTGCCATTAACAAGAAGCACAAAACTATGTGGTTTTTTCTTCCTCTGTTTGCTAATATTTAACATAATGGTCTAATGTGCTTAAAATAGCTCATGTTCTTCCTAAGGCACCAATGCAATTTATTTCTTAAATAGTCAGTTTTCAGTTTTTCAGGCTGCTGCTTTTTCTCTGAAGAAACAGGTTTTCAGAGAAAGAGATGAAAAAAAAAATCCAGATATAGTTACTAGGTAGGAAAGAGGGGATTAGTTGGCAACATACTTAGGTTTTTGTAGAAATAAGCCCATGAGGCGTGAGTCCTTAGCCCAGTGGAAGTGCAGTTGCTGTTAGACAGTATTTTAGACCCTTTGCATGCTGATTTCATAGCACTGTAGATGCCCAGGGATGGTGTAAGCAGACCCAAGCCCTGGCTGCTGTGTGTGTGCAAAAGAAAACAGAGCCCAGCACTCTGGATTGACACTGTGAGTTTATGCTTGTCTCTTGGATACCTCTTGAGAGAAAAGCCAAAGGTCCCTGAAAGCATCTAATCAAGGCAATCCAGGAGCAATTAAAAGCCTGCAGGTGTCTGTGCCACAGAGTGGGTGTGGGCATTGATGAGGAAAGCATTAAGAAGCAACCTGGAGAAAGGCATGGGGGCTGAGGTTCAAAATAGAAAACATGTTAAGTGTGTGGATGAGAGCATTGCTTCCTGCTGCAAAACACGCCTGAATCCCTGAGCAGCCCCTCACTGCCTCCTGGCTGCGGGGAGGGAGGGGAGAAGCCAGTGCTGGGAGATGAGTGGGAACCCCTTGGTACTTGTTAGCCATCACTGAGGAGTTAGTGTGTCTGGGATCTTGCTCATTCCCTGGGCATCCTCATTCCCTGAGCATCCTCATTCCCTGGGCATCCTCATTCCCTGAGCATCCTGTTCCCCTGGTGTCTTTACTAGGCAGTGGCTGCCCTGCAGTGGTTCTGTCCTCTCCAGGCTTTCTTTGTCCCCTTCTTGGTCCAAGATGGGAAGGCAGGAGGCAAAGATTGGCAGGACAAAGGCAGGGTTAGGCTTTGTGATAGTGCTGCCGTATCATTCATTGGTGCTGGGCAGGCAGCTCGCTCGCAGGCAGCTCTCTGGAGGGAATAGAGTCATCTGGAAGGCTGAGGCACACATTTTTCCTTTGCCGTGTGACGGTGGGGTATCACTTTAAATAGGTTTTCTTGATGCGATTTCTACTCTTCACTATCCCCTCGGGATTTTGGCGCGTGTGAGGCAGGCGGGGCGGGTTTCCTAGGAGAGAGACGGTGCAGCACTGTGCCTGCTCACCCATCTGTGTCCCCAGGGGCATGTCACTGCCTGTCTCACTCCTGGCACAACACTGTGACATCCCGCCCTGGCGTTATCTGCCTGCGGGGCTGGAAACCAGAGGCTGAAGGAGTGTGGAGGGAAAAAAAGAAAAAATGTAGCTGTAAAAGGGGTGTAGGGGTGTCACTGTGCCAAACCCACCAGGGCTGAGTAGGAGTTCAGCCTGGACCCTGGTACAGCTCCCTGCTGTGGGATGAAGATGTATTGTGGGCGTGTTGGGAGGAAATTCTCCAGCAAACAATGTGGTTGCAAGAAGGAGAGGAGGAGGAAAAGCCATCCATGGGTCAGGCAGCCCTGGCCACCCCCAGAGCTGTTGGAATTTTTCATCCTTCCCTATCCAAGGACGCTTGTTTGAGTTTTATGGTGGTGTGGGTCATTCCTAGCTATCAGGGTGCTCAGGGGTTACTCTGAGCATTTCTCCACTCTTTCAGCAAAAGGACAGCAAGTCCTTGCTGTGTTTTGTTTTTAATCAGTTGGCCAGTTCAAGTAAAGCAATGTCAGAAAAAGCATCTTCCAGTGACAATATGATTAATTCCTTCTTAAGGAAAAATAACAAAAAGAGTTGGCTATTTTTTTCCCCTTATTTTTGCCATTACCTGGAGATGGTATGACAGTAAAGAACCTATGATTAATTGCACCAAAGGAATTATAATAGACACCTTTTCTTGGCACCATCTGTATTTCGTATAATTTTTCTGTTATCTCGTTGGCTCCATGCAGAAAAATTATCTCCAAGACCGCTGTAAGGGCTGTTAACTTCCTTTCCTTATTACAGATTGATCTTTGATATCTGCTTTTCTTCAGGAGCTCTTTTATTCCCACAAGTGATACAAACCTTTTGCTGTTTTCCATATATTGCACTTAAGTAGTCCAATACCTCTGGAAGCCCATATGGGAACATTTAATAAAGACTCAATGATTGCTGTATTTTGAAGGTTATATGATATGAGAAATCATATATTGTTTAATAGCTGAATATATCTATGCTGTTGATTTCAGATAAACCAATATTTTTTTAATAAGAAAGAGGAATGATACCTTCTTTTTGTTGTTTATATCCACTAGAGTGTGAATTTTTTCCCATCTGTGGTTTCCAGTTAAATGGATTTTCAATCTCTCTGAAATTTCTGCTCAAGTCTCAGCAATATTTGCTTAAAAGTAATCAGAGTATTAGCCAAATCTCTGTTCAAAGCAACAGTGACCTTAGCGGTGGTAAGCAATAATTGGATTATTTTCAGAGATGTAGGAAGATTCACTGTAATAACAAAAGAAGAAACACCAAATGATAACACCACTTGTCTTCAGCACTGTAAGCCACAGCATTTTCCATAGGACAGCTTTAATAGCTTAGCATATTATGGATACTGAGTGAGAAAGGCACAGATCTGGGGAATAGATGCTGCCTTGCAGTTTGGGGTGATGCATGTGCTTATGGCAGGAGAGTTCTTTTATTATAAAATCCTTAAGGTTGGAAAAGTCCTCTAAGATCAGGAGTAAAACAGTCAACTCAGCATTAAACCATATCCCAAACAACATCTACATGCCTTATTATTAGTAGTAGTAGTAGTACTAGTATCAGTATTATCAGTATTATCAGTATTGCTATTATTGAAGTATTTTTGTCAGGGTGTGATGCCCTGTACGTGTATCCAGGGCAGTGCTCACCTGCCTGCAAGGGGAGTTTCAGCAGGTGCTGCCTCACTGATGCTGCACCCACAGGGGACACCTCATGTCCCTGTCCCTGCTCACACAGCCTGGCCCTGGGGTTCAGGAGCAGCATTCCCATGAAAATGCCAGTGGGGTTCCCTCCGGAAGACAAATTTGAAGCCATTTGGGAGAGCAAATCCATACCAGCCCAGCATAGGGTGAGCCTGATTGCCTCCCTCTCTGCTTTTAATTGTAATGAATTATCTGGCTCAGCACAGTGGGGGGCTGAGACTCTTGGCTGAAACTTGTGTAATTCACGTAAGTGTTTACATAAAAGCCAAGTAAATGTTAAGCTTCCTGCAGATTCCAGTCTACATGAAGCCTTGTTTGTATTCAGTTTGGGAGACTGGGGAAGCAAAGCAGCCCATATGGCTGTGCATTGGAGCAGGGAGTGTGTGTGTCTGTGCATACACATGCACAGGTCTCTTGTGGCACTTCAGAACAGGGCTCAGTGGTGGATGTGGTAGTACTAGTTAGTGGCTGGACTCGATGATCTTAGAGGTCTTTTCCAACCTGAATGATTCTATGAATTGCACATGTTAAAATAAAAATTTTGACCTTTAATTTTCCCCTGGAGTGGGTTTTGTCGTGACTTGTCTGGTTACCCTGCCAAAAAAAAAGAATTCTGTATAATTTTGGTTTATTAAGAGAAGCTCAAGGGCACAGGGGAGATTTTGCCTCTTGACCACTAAAAAAAGAGACTTGTGCCATCAAAACTACCAGCGTCCTTTGATGTCTTCCCATGTGCCCATATCATGCTTCTAATTACTACAAATGAGCCTCCTGCAGCCCAGGCTGCTGTGTAATTCTAACCAAGCCTGCTGGCCAGATGGGATCCTTCCTGGGCAAGACCTTGGCAGTGTCTGTCCCCGCGCTGGTGACAGGAGGCATGTCACACAAGTGGCACGAGATGTTGGTCCTGACCTGTGATGGCACCTGGTTGTGGAGCTGAGCTCCCTTAGGCCTGCCTGTGCCCTGGGGGGCTGAGGGGTGACCCTTGGCTCTAACACAGGGTCTGCAGAGCACCAGCTCTCTTGGCTTCCCCTTGACCTGAGAGGAGCTGAAATTTGTGGTGCTGTGCATCAGCCAAGCCATTGTTATTGTCCTGATGAGGCCAGGCTTGCTTTGAAATAACCAAACCAAACCAGGCTGTTAGAGATTTTGCATTAAGATAATTCCCTGGGCACAGTGCAGCCAGGAGATCTCTATACCTGGATGTAATTTATTTTTAGAAAGCATGTTTAGGTGCATAATGACCTCATTACCGTGCCAGTTGCGGCCCTGCCTGTTTAAGAGTATTTAATTGTTTTCATTCCCTGTGCACAGCCGTTTGAGTGGATAGGGCAGAAGCAAGAGAGGAAGAGAGGTTGTGTGATGGGAAATAATAAAGAATGCTGAGGCAGAAAGCAAAGTGCTTGTCTGGAAGCATCCCTGTGAGATTCCCTCCCCAAAGCATCCCAACATTCAGGTAACCTGCAGTGTTTTGGAGCCCTTTTCTCCAAAGAGGAGAGACAGTTCCTTCCATTGTCTTCTGAGGAGCCACAATTTTTTCCTCTCCTAGGTTTTTCTGCTGAGAAAAAAAAGAGTTTGAAAGGCAACCTAAGCTCCCCTTCATCAAACATCTGGAAGCTGGGGATTGAGGAGGGAATCTGAGACAGTGTGCACGCTGCCCCTTCCTAGCTGCTCCCCAGGGATTTCTGTCGTGTCTGCTTGCCAAAATCTCGAGGTGTCTCTGCTCTTCCCCAGAGAACCCCCCAGCAAAGAGAGTAGCCAGCAGCATCCTTCCTCCCCTTCCCCCTCCCAACCACATCTTTTAAGTACTGGTCGTTATCATCTCTTAGGCAACAAATGGGACAAAATAATCCTAACCTCCAACACCTCCTCACTGCTCCTGTGCAAGAAAGAATGCATAAAAGCAGGTAAAAGAGAGGGGAACGGGCAGGGAAAAAAAAACACTTATATTTCTCTGGCAGTGGTTTTCTAAGGAGCCTTGATTATTCAGCAGCAGTGGAAAAAAATACAGAAGATGTAAATAATCTTCAGGATTATGCTAAAGCCAAGCTTCAGTCATTTTCCTGGAAAAAAAAAATGCATGAGGCCTGTGCATTTAATAACGATCAGCCAGAATTTCTCTAGGGCTTCTTATATTTTCATTAGAAGGATCAGTTGTCTCGAAGAGAAATGGTAATTCTGGTATCTGCAAATACCCTTTGGTTGGGAAGCATGTGGTTCAGGCTGGTGTGCTTCTGTGATTGGGCTTTTTCTTCCCGTTTTCGTTTCGTGGTACTAATGTACATTCACATCCATGGTTACACACTGAAATGATCAAAAGCAAAGGGTTGGTTTATCATGAAATGGCAAACCAGGGCTGTACTTTTGCGGTGCAGGATGTATCAAGATAAAAACACAACATGATTTTTAGCTTTCCCTGTGTTTATGTTTGGTGCCAGAGGTACTCAAGTGATTTTTCAATGTGTATATATTGCAGTCAGGTTTTTAAAAAAAAAAAAAAATGATAGTATCTGTTGAAATCTATACAGGATCTTACTTACCCTGCTGGGCTTAATTTTAGACTATTGAATTTATCGTTCAAGTAGGGAAAAAAATGGGTTTGTTGTGTGTATTTAATCAAATGCAGCAAAAAAAGTTTCACAGGCATCGTTCATCTTCACAAGCCAATTTTGATTTCCATTTTGTAGAAAAACTCTGCCCCAATAAAATGAACTCATTTATTGTGCAGATCTGATGGCACCAAGATTACAGCTGCTGGCAGGTATTGGCTGCTTTATGGGGACACTCCCCATATGGATTTTTGTTTTTATGGGGTTTCAGTGTTGAGAACTGTGTGTTTAATCACTGTAGAAATGCCGGGAGCCAAGGATTTAGGGATGCTTGGAAAAAAGGGAAAGTGCGTGGTGTTCCCATTGCAGCTTCCAAAACACGAGATGTGCTGCAGATGCCTGAGGCTGCTGGATTACCAGCAACTGGCAGGGTTTAGGATGCTCATTCCTCCTTAGGCAGCTTTTATCCTTCTTATCCATTTGCCCTCCTGGGGAGCCCCATCCATGGAAGAGGCCTCATCGCTTTCATGGTGAACCCAGGTGTGCTCAAGCAGTTGGCACTGGGTATGAAGGAGGTCTGTGGTCCTTCTCTGCTCAGCTCTTGCTCCATTCCTCGGGCTCTGGGTGTTTCCATGGAGTGCAATACCCAAGGTGATGAGAGTTGGGTGAAGAAGGGAATTGTCCTTCATAACTCACGGCAGGGAACCACTCAGGCCAGCAATGACTGCATCTCCTCTGTGGGGCACAGCCAAGGTTACTCTTCCCAGCAGACACGGCTGCACCTGAAGCTTCCTCTGGGGGGTACCCTATTGGTTGCAACTACAGAACATTTTAGTCTTTTTATTAAAGACTTGAAGAAATGTTGTGATTTGCCAGTCTGGGCTTTGGTGGCACATGGGTAGTTCAGAAGATACTTGGGCTGTGGTAGTTGTTGCACATGTGAGCAGCCAGTGACGTGCCTGGCTGGCATAGCCTGAGCAACAGGCATCCTCATGTGTGCAAATTTTGGTCAGGCAGGCATGAAAATCCATCTCCCAGGAGCGGGATTAGTAAAAATACTTGGCTTTGTATCAAATAGCCCTTTGTGTGTGGGAGATGCTCTGATTTATTAGTGCAAGAGCTTGTCGAGGTGGGACAGTGGGGCTCACATTGCTCATAAACAAATCCCAGTCATCACTACTCAAAGACCTGTCTGGGGTTTGTTTCCAGCAGCCCTTAACTCAAGAAACAGTTTCTGTCCCTCCAGGTTAAGACATAGACAAAGAAGTGGCTGGGGGAGAAAGAAGTTGTGTCCTAAGCTGCAGGAAGGGAGCACTGGTATTTTTCATAATTTGAAGTGCTAAAACCGTAATCTCGCAGTTCTGTTTCTGAGCACCCTGGCTGTCTCATATATCTGTGGGCTGCTACAGCAATATATTCCTCTTCAGGTCCAGACGTGCCAGGGGTGATGGCTTCTGAGCTATTCTGGCAATACAAAAAAACCTCCAACAAAAACGAAAAACCTCAAACCAAACAAAACTAACAAATAAAACAAAGGAAAAAAAAAACCCAACAAACCCTGGGAAGGGGGCAGGGAGGGCATGTGATGCCAAGTGGAACAGCTCTGTCTCACCCGCCTCGAAGAGAAATGATGGAACACTGAAGGAGACAGGCTCCATCGCACAGATTAATGTGCAGTGTTTGAAAGCAGCCAAGAACATTTTATACACACACACGTCGGGGCTGGAAGGAGCTGGGTGGCTCATCTCTGCAGAAACCATTTGTTTCCCTAAGAGAGCATTTTTTAAAAAAATAAAAAGGAGAGTACAAAGATATCCAGGAGAGCTCAGCCGCTCAGGCAGTTTAATTGGCTGAACGTTGAGCTTTACAGTTGGGTTTAATATGAATATTTCTTAATAATGTGTGGTGACACATTGTCAGGAGTTCCAGGGTCAGGACTGCAAGGCTGCACAGTGGTTGCAATGAAAATTCTTGCCTTTCCTTCTGTTTTTTATTACTACAATAACTCGCAATAGTGCGTACTGAAAAGAAGATATTGTTAAGTTGGTTTCTTCATTTATTACTGTGGAACTAGTGAAAAAAGTGGAAAGATGAGAGGAAGAATGACCTGCAGAGCCTGGCAATAATACCTGCATTGTGGGTGTGCTGGTGGATCCACACAGGTTTTGACCTGCACACAGGGATGTGCAGTGCATCAGTATAAACCTAAGCAAAACCCACCAGAAAGCAAGTAAAAGCTGTTTAGCAGTGCTTGAGGTGGCTTAGAAGGACCTGAGACCATTAGCGTTTTTACAAGCATTTTTCAGCTGGCCTTACTGCCTTTTATCTCTGTGGGTCTCCCCCGAGTGACCACCAGCACGGGTTCCCTGCAGGGAGGAGGTGACTCTCCTGTCCCTGCTCTCAGACAGCCAGGGGATGTCTGCAGCTGTTGTTGAGGGTTATTTTTCTGCTCCTGGTTTTTTTTTCTTCCTTTTTTCCTTCTTTCTCTCACCTTCCCTTCCCTCCCGGTAATTTCAGAGGGGTTCTGGGAAGCCTGCCTCCTTGATCAGCATGTGTAATTGCCACCAGCCCTAATGGGATGCACTCAGAAGAATGTTTCCGTAATTTCCCTGCACTCTCACCTGCCCTTGCCCCTCTCCAGGAGTGATTGCTTCCACAGCTTTACAATCAACATTCCCCCAGCGCAGAAGAGAGGTTCCTGTGCCTGGAGCCACTGCAGAGCAGTGAGGCTGAAGCCTTCACCACTCTCTCTAAAGCCTGTGCCTCTCTAAATTAGTGGCACAACAGCCAGCAGCAAGCCAACACCAGGGCTGGAGAGGAAAGGCTGATTTGGACAGCTGATAAAAGTCTCAGCGAGCCATTTGTTCCTGTAATGACTCTTTCATGCATAGATAATTTTGATAGAGTTGGACTTCCGAAGCCTCACTCCATCAGGGTGGAGTGAGCTGACCTGTTAATCATAAGAGGAATTAATGGGAATTACAGCTGGTGGAGCCCCTCTCTCTGAAGAGCTCGGTTCAGGGGTAGCACTGGAGGGGAATTTAAAAACAAAGCGGCGTGTGTTGTCCTTAGAGCTGCAGATAAAGTGACAGCAAGGCAGTTCCCTGGGGAGAAGGGAGGTGTGGGGGAGATAAACTCCAGGAGCACAAACACCAGATTAACAGCCTAATTCCGAGGAACATGAGCACACATGCATTTTCATTGCATCCACTTGGTAATTAATGGAGACTTTTAATTTAGCCATGAGGGAGACCAGAGCCACCAGGATTTGCAGCATTTCTGGTGTCTGTATCCCAAGGAGATCCAGGTGGGATGATCCTGCATTACCTCTCTTGTTGGGGCTTCTGTGGTGTAAGTTGATTCAGCACCACTGATGTGAAGTGAGCTGAAATTCAAAGGATTCCTGCCGATGTTTTACCCCATCTGAGGTCCTGACTATCTGGAGATATTACCAAACAGCTACTAGATAAACTTCACCAAGCATTTCCTCCAAGTTTTCTTTTTAGGATAACTTGTGTTTAAAAAGCCATGTATCCATGCAGCCTGCAGAGATTAGAAAAATGTTTGTCTTATCCATGCAGAAGACTCATAAAGTCTTTAAATATGCTTTATATTGGTGTTTCTCAAAGGAAGGGTTGATTATCTGGTCTTAAATATCCAAAATGTGGTCACTGTGTGCCTGAGCATGTGTACACAAGAGCTCTCTGATGAGCAGTCAGAGAGGGTGCTCAGACAGACCGTACTTAGGAATTTGTGAAGAGTAACACAGCAAGTTGCATTGAAATGCTGTTGTCATTGTGCATTCCAAATGCATGTGCCAGGGGGTGGAAGAGAGGACAGCAATTAGTCAGTCCTGTTATTAATGAGTATGGTGCTGGGAAGGGAAAAATGATGATGGAATGAGTTGTTTCTTTTGTAACAGTAAAAGGAAGGTAAATAGCATTTGGTCAGTTCCATGTGCGCACTTCAGGAGTTTTTAAAGTCTGCTTATCACTTTGGGTACTAACTGATATGGATGAGGGGCAGGTTTTATGCAGAACTAGCAGCAGGCTTGTACTTTGGGAAGCATGATGTAGTCCTCTCTCAGGGCAGCTGAAGAGAGATGCCCTGAATGAAGGTGATGCCCTTGCCCAGCACAGGCACTGATGGGACCATGGGCAGCCCTATGCTGTGCCAGCCAAGGAGGAGTTTCTCTGTCCACGTGGCTCCCTCCAGCAGCAGCGGGATTCCCTGTTTCAGGGAGCAGCAATGGTCCTGCCAGTGCTTGGGGAACAGCAGGGCTGGAGAGGAAAGGCTGATTTGGACAGAAAGGGCTGTTTTATGAGCAGGTACGTGGAGCTGAGTGTCCTGAGTAGCAGCAGCGATGCTGTGGGATTGTGCTTTCCTGTGACAGACCAGCAACATGGATGGGGACCCAAACCCCACAGCCTGAGCACATTGCAAAGGCTACGTGGACACAGCCTTTACCTGAAGTTCTAGTTCTTTACCTGAAGTTCAAGTGTGGTCGCAAATGAGGGTGTGAAAGTCCCCATGCAGAATGCATGTTCAGGAAAGGGAGAACACCTTTCCTAAATAATTCATTTTGGGATCTTCAGGATGTCATTGAAGGATTTAAGACCAGGAGGAAAAGTACATTACACTGCTCTCTGATGATGCTGTGTCTGGCTCAGCTGAAGCTGGCACTGGGTGGCAGAAGGGTGGCTTTAACTCTTGTGTTTGTTATGGGGAAGCTCAGAAGGTCCCTGTTTGCTGTCCCTTGTCTAGTGTTGAGGTGCTACTGCTCACCTACCGAACATCCCAGGTTAAATAACAGCAGGGAAAACTCAGACTTGCAGGGGAGGGTGGGGAGAATATATTTTGGGCAGTCTGTCAGTCAGCTTGACACTAATTGGTTGCAGTAAGTAATCGTTCTCCATGTAAATTAGACTCCAATTTCCTCTGTAGTCTGTCTGTTTGCTGTGTGGGCTTCAGTCTCTAATTAGGCTCTCACGTGGCAAACCTGGTTTGTAAGCTGCTTTTGTTCCTGGAGAGCCAGGCTCAGCCCTCCCCGAGGCTGCCAGTGCTCTTGGAGCCCTGCTCCCCAGTGGGATGGTTCTTAGATTAACACTGCCGAGTTCTAAGTTCTTCTTTTAACATACGTTTTGATTACTTCTGTATTTAAAGCTTGCAGTGGTGGTGAGGTTAGAGAGCAAAGAGGATTGCAGTGGGATTGGATTGGACTGGATTTGCAATGGGAATACCCCTCCAAAATGCTTCCTCTGTGTTCCTGGAAGCCCTGCTCTCTCCTCTATGAATGGACCTCATTGAATCCCCAGCCTGTACTAGGGCTGGGGCAGCTTGCCCACATCTGGATTCTGCTGCCTGTCTGCCGGGACACCTGGAGTGCAGACCACTGGCTCCCCCCTCCCTTGGAGGAGCTGTGTGAGCACATTCAGAGGTCACCCGGATGCCAGCCCACGCTCTGGAGCTGCTCCAGGGCTGCACATCTGTAAGTGAGTGCAGCAATGTGCAGTTGCAGAGAGGCTTTTATCCCTGCCTGTCGGTCGTTTGCAGATGAATGCAGGTTTCCAGGTCGCTGCCTGCAGCAGCCCACGGTGTAGCCCTGTGCTCTCTGAGCTGCTCCCAGGCCCAGTGTAGCCTGGGTGTCAATCAGGGTCAAGCATCTAGGTGTATAGCATCTAGGTAAAGCATCTGTGTATAGCAGAGAAAGACGTATCTCTACAGCCAGTGTCTGCACGAGGCTGAAAAAAACCAAACAAACCATGTGTTTTGGCCGGCCAGGCTGTTTGGCAGCAGTACTTCATGATTTAGTAGTTACCTTTGTTAAATTCAGTATAACTTCAGGAACCATGTGCTGAGGGTTTCTTCAGACCTTCTCCGTACATGCTACAGTCCTGCCCCAGATGTGACAGGAGCACTGGTAGGCTTTCTTACAAATAGTACTTTTATTGGCATCCTGATATTTACCATTCTGATTTTTGATCTGGTGATGCAGGCTGAGAGTTGCCAGCTTTCTTCAATGATTTCACATGGCTGTTGCTCCAAGTAAGTAAATAAGAAACTTTTTTTGGTGAGAAAGACGTGAAATAAAATTGAGCATGGGGGTGGTGGTTTTTTTATTGCTTCTCTTTGTGTGATTTATACATTGGCAAGGTAACTTTGTTTTCATACCGCTAGTCAAAACTGGAAAGGATGTTGCCTCTGCAGAGCTACATTTGGCTAAAGGGACAGGATTGGATCAGGGTTTAGGATTTTCACCAATAAGCTAAAGCTGCGGTGGGCGGCACTCAGGCAGCCGGGGCAGCGCCAGGGAGGGACCTGCCCTCCCCAGACAACCACAGCCCCTGGCCGGACACAGGCAGCCCCAGCCGCTGCTTCTGCCACCGCCAAGGATGCTCCGGGCTCTGTCCTGCCGGTCCTTCCCTCTGCCCTCACCCGTTCCATGGGGCTGTTCCGCTCTCTGAATGCCTATCTAGCCGGGGTAAGTAATCACTCCCCATTTACAGCATCTGAAAGTGTAAGTGGCTTTAATGCTCTACAAATGTTTGTATTAGGAAATGGTTTTCTTTTTCAGCTCTGATTCCTGCCTGCCTTTGCAAGCAAGTATCGGTTCCCTTTGCAGGCAGAGTCCAGGGGCAGGCACAGGAGCAGGGTTGTGCTGTATCCTCTGTAATATTTGACTTAATATCTGGACACAGTAAAACTTTTCCTTGATGCAGACATGACTTCTGTTGCCAGTCCCTGAGCTGCTCCTGCTTTTTCACTCTCTTTAAAACCCATGAAGAGTAAAACCCCGCGGGAGGCTGCTGCTTATCTTCAGCTCTGAGTTTCCAGACGTGCTGTGTGTCTTCTCAGCTGTTGCAAGGATATGTGTGGAATGACAGAATGCGGATTTTGGGTCTTTGGCAGCTGTGTTTAATGCAGGATAAAGGGGTATTTTAACTTTGGGATGTTGGATTTCTTACGCCTTTGTTAGTATGAATTCAGGAGAAAAGCTCCCAATTTTCTTTCAGGCAAAACAAAAGCTTCTTTTGAAGGAAAAAAAAGTGTTTTAAGTACTTAATCAACTTGCTGAATTAAGTTGCTTTAGGATAATTTAGGAATTAAACAGAAGGAGGCTGTGTTAGTAACAAACTGCGGTTTTGGTTGGAAACAAGGATTCATTCCTGCTGGAGAAGGCAGAGGAAGCCGCAGCCTGTGGGCAGAGCTCCTGGGTCTGTTTGCTAGGCAGAGGGGTGGGGGTTTAACAGCATCCTCTATTTGCCTTTGTTTAGGCAGTGCAAATTATTTGTGTGCTTTAGGATTCCTTCTCCCCTTCAGCAGATGTTTTGTCTGTGCAACTGGTGGAATAATTAGTGAGAGATGTGGCACTGGTGTGCAAACAGCCCTTGGGGGTGGGCAGAGAAATCCCAGAGTCCATCCTGGGAGCAGCTGGCTGAGGAGCACAGTCAGCACAAGATGCCAGAAGCAAAATTCATATGGCCCAATGTGTATCTGACTTTATTTCTGCAGAGAGTTTGTTCTCCCCGCTGCCAAAAACAGGCAGGGGCTGCTTTTTGGGCAGAAGACCCTGCTGCTGCTTATGGTGAATTTCTCTCAACATGTGAATCATTCACTTGGGATTTTTATGGTGCTGTCTGGGGATGATTAAATGTTCAGACTGTAGGAAATTACCAGGAGATTTGAGCGTTCTCCTCAGTGGCTTTGGCCCCAGGGGTGGGGTGACATGGGAAGCTCTCCCTGTGTGGATCAGGCTGACTGTAGATTTTGAAGTCTCAGGTTGCAGGAGCATGTTTTTGCTCAGCTGCCATTTAAATAATGGCAGCAACACACTGCTTCGTCTAACGATCTTGATTTAAGTTATCGGTTATTTCCTTAATTAGCTACTTCATCTACTTACACACCTTAAATGAGTGTATTTGTTCACTCAGAGAAGGGGAAAAAAGTTCCTTTTTTTTCTCTTTTAAAAGGTGGCAGTGGAAACGTGCCGGCATGTGCGGTTCTGACTCCAGGAGATGTTGGTGCTTCTTGTGGGCTGGCTCTCCTGGCAGCACGAATTTGAAATGAGATGTAGATGTACATTTATTCCTGACATCTGTGTTATGCAGACAAACAAAATGAGTTGAAGTGGTCCTTTGAAAGCCCTGTTTGTGTATATTACTGGACTGAGGCTGGGGTCCTGTCTCAGGACCATTTCTGGAGGGGGTAAAGCATCTTTTAATTGCCAGTGGTCTTTAAATTTTCATGCATTAGCACATGGCACTGTGCTGACCACCCAGTGTCTCCACACAGCACTTCAAAAGCAACCTCTCCAGCTGGCACCAGTTCCTCACCAGTACTCCCCACATGCCATCCTTTGCTGCGATTTTTCCTGAATCGCAAAGAGACTCAAATATTTCTCTTTGGAGACTCCTTGTGATACGTGTGGCAGAGCCCCTGCTTTCAGAGCAGCCTATTTGTTCCTGCTTTACTACTGTTTATTACTTTAATGATATTCCCTTTGTTAGCCTTAACTTCACACTCTCCCTGGTGCAGAACTCGCTGAAACACATATTGCGTAATGAGCCTGCTTCCATATTTAAATTGGAGAGACAGGAGCTGGGACTCTCCCAGCTAAAATGGGACTAAATGCTCGCCCTTCAGTTACACTGAAGCATCTGTGCCAAAAAATTATGTATTTGGGAGGAATTATCAAAAGTTCTGACGTACACCAGCTTTAGTACTTTGAGTCTTTTACATTTTTAGCCGTTTGGCATGAATTTGGACTGTACGGCTTTCCTCTGTCAGAGAAAACGTTTCCTGTGGCTCATGTGAGAGGCAGAGCACCGCCCTGCAAAGCAAAAAACCACGGGGAGCAGCACAAACGTGTCACCAGCACCAGCATTCGCTCCAGCTGGGACCTGCTTGGATGGCAGTGCTGGAAATCCCACGTGTTACATTTGGCAGCACACACAAACCCCCAACCCCGGCTGACTCCGGGCTCTCAGCGTTGCTCTTGTGGTCTTGGGTATCCCAGGGGAATTGCAGCTTTTGGGCTGGTTTGTGAAATAGCTGAGGGGGTTTGGGAAGGACTCAAATATGGGAATTCTAATGGTCCGGAAAACAATATCCTAATATTTCTGGGTCATGATTCCCAAATGATTGTCATGATGTTGTGCAAGCAGGCGTGGTTGATCTTGTGGTCAGCTGTGCTTTGGACACCACGGTCACCAACATAGCGATGCCTCTGAGTGATCCATGTTCCCTTACATGTCTGTCCTGGACTGCTTGTGTAACATTGGACAAATCATGGACACCCTCCAAGCCGCAGATGGGGGAGAACAGTAGAGTTCCTGTTGCAGCTGTTCAGGAGTTGGTGTCAGAGCAGAGCCAGCCCCAGAGTGGTACCCAGGGATTGATGTATCCAAAGGGTACCTGCAATGAACCCCTATTGTAACAAGGACCTCCAAATGCAATGGAAAAAGACAGTAAAACCAAATAAGCTAGACTCAAGAAGAAAATATATTGCAGGGTTGCCCCCTCTGCTTTTCTTTCTCTGCTGATCCTGGGAGGAGGTAGCTGAGAGGAAATATTTGCTCTTAACAGGGTTCGATTTCTCCTTGCATTCCTTGGAAATATGTGTTTGGATTTTGCCCTGTTGGTGTTGGTTTATGCAGGGATGTTTCCAGCAGCTCGATTGTATGGGTACAGTTCCAGCTCTTGGTATTTTATGCAAAGATAAAAAAGAAAGAAAGATGGTACTGAGTAATGAGGTGGCTATTTAATCACAGCAGGACTCGCAGGAAAATGTGCATTAAGTATTTATGGGACAGTATTCATTAACATTTTCACTCTGTTGGCACTGGGCAGTTCAAGAAAGCTGCTGAGAGAATTGGAGTCTGTGTTGCACAGCCACAGACCTGGAAAGGGCTGCAGCAGAGGAAAGGCATGAACGCTGGCTTTGTTACCAGACGTGTAGCTGGCATTGCATTTGGAGCTGCAGCAGTCAGCAGGGTTTCAGTAGTTTCACTTACCGTTCTCAAAATGCTTGTGGTAAATATTTTAGGTCAGATTTTTCTGGCTGCCGTGTCTTATGAGACTGCAAGTGGCTGACACTGAACCCCTGGTTCACAGGCAGGCAATTAGAGAGATAAGCCTAAGTGACTTCATGTGTCTCCTTTTTAGATTGCTCTGAGTTGATGTAAAGGGCTGGGATTAGCAGAGATTGAGTTCTCAGAGTGCTGGAAACCAGCTGTGGCCAGGGGCCTCATCCAACATGAGCTGTAGGTACCGAGTTACGGAGGGAGTTTTCTGTGGGCATGAATTGATGCCAGGAAGATTAGAACTGATGATAAAATGGCATTAATGTTTGCTTCATTAACAGCATAGAAGGAATCAAATTACTCTGGTGCCATAAATCAAAAGTGTTTCTTATATTTGTTAAACGAAGCTATTTAAATGGTTGAAATACATTTACTTGCTGGCCATTGCATCCTCAAATACAGGATCACAGCAAAGTGTATTACATTTCCCACAGTGTTAGTGGAAGGTCTGAAGCAGTAATAGCCTGATGGTTTAAATTTTCCTTTGAGATGACACGGAGTCTTGTGTTAGATTTTAGGATGCCTTGTTCTAGACCAGCACTGTGAGCCCAAGACTGGCCTCAGGCTCGTGTCAAAAGCTGTAGTGGTTGCACAGGTCTGCCAGATTTGGGATTTAGGCTGAAGGTCCATGATGCTGGCCCTGTCCAGCCACAGTGATTGACGTGGTCAGATCAGGCTGTGTCCACAGGCACCTCCCCTGGTGGAGAGAAAGTTCCTGTTAGGATTACTGTCACAGGAGACAGCTTTGTCCTCCTTTTAACAAGTGTAAAAGGGACATATACAGAGAGAGAATTACCTCCTTTACCTGGATGCCTGTTGGATAAAATAAATGTTAATCTCGACTAATTAGCAAATGGATTCAATGTGGATGTCTCTGTGATCCATTTATGCACTTGAAACCCTCATTGATTTCCACTGGCACCATTCAGCAGAGCAGCAAGTGAAAGGTCTGACTGTAGCCATGCTCTTGGCTTCCTGATACCTTTCCCCTGTCCTTTGTATGAGAAAGGAGGTCCTGATGGCAGTCAGGACAGTGGTGTGGTTTGTGCCAGGTATGCAGCACAGAGGGCTTCTCCCTGGGCCTCAGCCTCTGGTTTGTCCTATTTTTCACTGCGCATGAAGCGATGCCTTGTGGCACCCCACATAGATGGCTTTGATTAATTTGCCTCTGACTTTCCACAGCCTAACTGATCATTCAGGAAACATTCAGCAAACCTTCTGGTTGCAGTTATTCCTGAACTCTCCTCCCCAGCCTGGGCTTCTTCCTTTCGTGAGGGTTTAAATTTCCTCAACATAAACATTTTGTGCTCTCCGAGCTTGTCCTTACTTGTTGTCTTCATACTCTCATTTTCTTAAGCACTGCAGGAAACAGTCCCTTGTTTTAAGAGCTTAGAGCTCACACCTCCAAACATCTTCACAGCAGATATTTTCTGAGTGTCTTAACACCCACTGAAAATCATTGGGAACT
This sequence comes from Cyanoderma ruficeps, assembly GCA_008694505.1. Lineage (NCBI taxonomy): Eukaryota > Metazoa > Chordata > Aves > Passeriformes > Timaliidae > Cyanoderma > Cyanoderma ruficeps. Next base: position 6,202,569 of record VZDJ01000056.1, on the reverse strand, counting down.
GAATCCTTAACTACTGCCAAAATATGCAGATACCCTGAGGATCTGACTGCTTCCCCTGACCACCTCCATTAGACCAAGGGATAGCAAAAAGGAAGTGAGAAGAGCATTCCCTCCTGGAGCTTGAGGACCAGAAATTATTCAGAATTAGTCTGGGTCTAAGCCACAGCATATTTTTGCTATTTAGGTCCTTTAGCTTGTCACATCAGCAGGTTTGCAATCCTTGTGCTGACTGGATGTTGATCCAGCCTCTAAAACTGGTGGAAGAATACAGTTTTTTTCTGTGCTGTATGCTCGCTGCCAACTTTGTTGTGCTTCAAGGGAATTTAGTTTAAAGATGCATCAGGGAAGGACATTAGACGAATACCCATCAGTGGAGGATGGTTGTATATGCCCACCGAAAATTGCATTTGTCATGTTTTGCCATTCTGTGTAAAAGAACTTGTCTCTGAGGCTTCAGGCACTTCAGAAAGCTGAGTATGGCACGTTTGCCTCAACACAGGGGAAACAACATTTTGTTCAAAGTCACAGGCAAAATCACAGTTGACATCAAAACTAAACCCAGTTTCATGTCCCTTCTCTAGGCACACGGTGCTACTCACTCAGGTGGAGGTGGAGAGGCTGCAAAAGCACATAGAGTGCTCTGCTCTGTGTCTTGTGTGGAACGAAAACTATCAAAGTCAGAACTTTTTTCACGGCAGAGATGTTCAGAGTGCAGCAAGTGTCAAAATCCTTGGTTTGTGCCGGTGTGTGCAGCAGACACTGGGGAGGGAAAGGCAGCTGCCGGGCTGCGATTGCTGCTTATTGCACTAATTACCGTCGTCTCGCTGGTGTCGTGAGCTTCCCTGCTCCTTCCCCCATCTGCCGGGTTGGCCATCCGTGGTTGCTCATCTCTTTGAGATACGTTTGAAGTGCTTATTACCCCAGAGAGCCCGACGGTGCTCCCCCTCCGGTTCTCCCTGACACAAGGGAATGATTGCAGTTTGTACAGAGAAAAGAGGTTTGGGGAGTTGAGCTGTTTGCCTTGAATTAACGGCATGGAAAGGGGAGGTGTTGCCCTTATCTTGCAACTCCACATTTCTAAAAATCTCAGGTGATTCAGCGTGGTCTGGGGCATGCCAGCTTGTTTGGGATGGAGGGAAGAGGACACTTTTTCCACCTTTTTTTTTTTTTCTTTTTGCCCTGTACCAGTGCAACCAGGCTAACTACTGGTCAGACCAATCCCCTCCAGTCAGGGCACGCCACAGGATGGTTCCTAGCTTTAACTCATCCATGGTTTTCCAGAAATAGCCTCAACCCGCTGCTGCAGGAACCTGGCTAACATTGCCTTCAGTCAGCAGCTGAGCTGACCCCCAAACTGCTGTTCTTTTGTTGCAAGGAGACACTGTGAGTTAAATACTCAGCAAAAAGAAAGCCCCACTCTTTGGGATGCCCATCTGGTTTTTATTTCCCTGGGGAGGGGTTACGCCTTATCACAGGGTGCTGGCTTTGCAGAACAGCCCACTCCAAAGAAGCTGTCTGAGCCACAAAACAATGGGACTCACTAAGTCTCCAGCAGCAATAATTGCTTCTAAAAGGCTGATGTATTTAGTCTCCTCATGTTTAGTAAACATCTTTGCTTTGCTCTTTGAAGATAATGCTGCATGTTTGATGCAGCTTGGTAGCAGAAAAAAGAGGAAGAAATGGCCTGTAGTTTCATCACATTTTATAACCAGTGGGTGGTGGGAGCCATAGCATTCAATAATGCTGGTGTCCCCTGTTAATTGCCAGCAGTTGGGTTTCTCCACCCCTCCTGGTGCTTAAGCTGTGGGCAGGATGCCCTCATGGGCTGGCATAAGCTGAGGCTTAGGCTGGTGGAAGGCCAGCAGCAGCCTGGCAGGTAATGTGGTCTCTCTGCAAGCCATGCCTCAGTGTGGCTATGATGGAAACAACCAGCATGGCTTTGAGCCTGTGACCAGGTGTGTAGGACTGTGACCAGGTGTGTCCCAGGGCCTGGGTCTGGCACAGAGAGGAGGGATGCTCTCGTGACACTGCCTGCATTGGATCCATCCAGGGGAGTGGAGACACTGTGGGACCCTGTGGAGGAGGGAGCCAGTGCAGGAATCAGTGGCCACGTTTCTGGCCAGCCCTCTCCTGATATGGTCTTAATCCCTCCCTGCAGGTGCTGATTCCCACTGATCCCCCTGTTCCCAGCGCAGACTATATAGTTCCATTTCCCTATAGATGATGATAAGATAAAAGGCTGGCCGTGTTCTACAAGAAGAGAAGAAGGTTTAGGGGTTGACAGGCTGCTGCAGGAGGAAGGGATGCAGGTTTCCAGGCCGCCTTTGATGAGGGCTGTGATTGATGCTGTGTTTGGAGCAGGCAGTGACGCGCTGACCTTTCCCTGACGGGCTGAGCGGCTCTAATGATCTTGATGGAGCTGGCGATTTGTGTATTGGGTTTGATGTACAAGGCTTGACACGGCATGGAGCAATGGGACTGGAGTATGACTGACAGCCCATTCCCATTAAGGACGGTGAGGCACAGGCTTTTCTCTAGTGATTCCTTTCAGTGAGAATGCTTTGACGAATTATATTGCAACAGAGAAGTTTGGCTGTTAAATACCATCCTTTTAATAGCTTCCAAGCAGTTAAAAACAGATGAGATGAAGTAACTTGCAGGACAGAAGGTTTATCACTAAAAAGGCTGTCCAAATTACACAATTAATATTTAGTGAATTATTTTTACTTTGACTTTAATGTTGAGTCCTTAGGCAGATAAAACAATGCAGTGGCTTGTATCTGCAATTTTCTTTTTTCTGTAATTCAGCTGTATAAATTTTCAAACCCTGGACTTCTTACAGGCAACATTAAAACCTTTTAATTTCCATGAGTTGCGCTGTGTATAAATCACACCCTGGTTGGCACATCTCGTGGGTGCTTGTGGCAAGAGTAATGAATTTCATGGTTTATTATGAGCTACTAAAACCAACAGAAACATAGAAAGCCTGTTGTAATCTTAGCATATCATTCAAGGAAGCAATTTATTCCTGAGTATGAACAAATGTCAAGCCACGATAACAAGTTGTTATTACTAATTAAAACAAAGGGAAGAATAGCAAACATCTCCTGTCATGTGTGTGCAGTTGCCAGGTTGTCTGGAGGACACTGGAGCTCTATCCAGCTTCAACCAGTGGGACAGCCAGGCTGGGAACTTTGCCATTGCCTGAGACAGGACAACCCTCTCTGTAGGAAAGGCACTGGGCCATGATCCTAAGGGGGCTGGGGCTGGGAAGCCACCCAAGCTTAAACAGAGATGCCACTTTTCAGAATTTTATTATTTCCTGTATTTTGGAGGTTTTTTTTTTAAATCAAGGTTGCTTGATTGTAGAAGTCTTGTGGAATTTGGGGTATACTGAAACAGCACATGCTAGTCCATCTGCTGGCACTAGCTGGTTTTGTATCATCCAGGGTCACTTATTGCTCTCAGATATGAAATAAAAACCCATTTGGACAACTTTCTTCCCACTGCTCTGTTGGGAGGTGAGGAGCCAGGTGCATTCCTGACCACATCTGAGCTCCCTGTGTCTGCAGACACACTGGGAAATTTAAGACTTGAAGACATTGCAAAAGGCCCTTCTTGTTCATAACCCAGAGTGCAGGATTCCCTCCCTGATATCGTACGAGAGAATTAGCTGGGTCCAAAAATGCACTGAATTTACCATCTCCCTGTGGATTTATCACAGTTTGGGTGAAAGAAGCAAACAGGTCTTTTCTCTTAGTTGGCAAAAAGCAGGCCACTGTGTCTCCTGGGTGGGAGTAGAAGCATGGCCATCTCAGACCTTTGCTGGTGTCGGGAGTTTGTCCAGAGGTTTGTGCAGCCTTGTGGCACGTGACTGGGAGCAGGGATTCATGTGGTGCCAGGGAAAGTGAGGGAAGCACTGAAATCCTGCTGGCACCAGGGAAGATGGGCACAGTCTGGTTTAAGCAGGTAAAAACCAGGCTTCTATCACTTCTGCAGGGCTGGGCTGGCTCAAGACTCACCTCTGAGTATGGAGGATGGTCAATTCCCCTGGTCCTGGGGGAAGCACAGCTTTGGTGGTGGGGCCAGGCAGTGCATGACTAGTGCAGAGGAGAACTCAGTGACTTAGGACAAGAAATCCTCAGCATATAACCACTGACCCGAAACACCCTGTTAGACAGGTTTGAAGCCAAAAAATAAAATAAAAATCATCTGATGTGACAGCAACCCTGACAGTGTCAGGCAGTGAGAAGGGCAGCAGCAAGGGAGTCTTGAGCTGCTGCCAAGGCACATGTCCATGCAGACTTGCAGGGTTAGTTGGTTATCCTGAAAATACATCTTCTATTTTGTGTAAATGGAAAATTAATTTGTTGCTGATCAAAGGTTTAGCTCTTTGGACATTTTACCACCAGATAAACTGAAGATTTACGCATTTTCTTTGTAACGTATTTTCAGTGAACACTTTATTGTTTGTGGAAAGGCCCCAAGAAAAAGATGTGATTACAAAAATAACTGTGTTGAGTTTATTTAGCTTAAAGTACGATAGAGTGCTTTAATGAGGCTTTTGTAGACATCATTAAAGGGCACTATTAAAAAGTCTTCAGATGAGAAGCCTATCAGGCTAGCAAAGGGGAGAAAACCACAGGAGCATCTCGATTGTTCCCATTCAGTTACAAATTTGATTTCAACATATAAAAGTAAAAAACATATTAGTGCCGAGTAGAAGCTGGAGGCTATGAAAGCCTTATTGTGTTAAGCTCTCTAAAGCTTCTTACATTAAGGTGATTAAAAAAAAAGAGAGAGAGAGGAAGAGATAGTGATTGATGAAACCCTGCTGTTGGTGTGCTCTGTGTGTCATACCAGGGTGTGCAGTGCTGGGGTGGGGACGGTCGGTGGGTGAGGATCCTTTTGGGGTGCCTTGCTGTGGAGGGATTGGGGTACCAGGCAGCGATGCTCAGGAGTGCCAGCACAGTGTGTTGATCATCCCTGCATTTGTGTGATTCAGTGCTGCCAGAGGACATGGGCAGCACAGCATGAGCTCATGGCCACACCTCACTGTCCAGCTCTGGCTGTGCACCAGAGGGTGCCAGCCCAGGTCAGGCCTGTCTTGCTGGGTGAGCTGGTCGGAAACACAGAAAAATTCTCTCTAAAATCAGCTGCAGTGCCTGTGGGCTGTTCCTCCCCTCCTGCGTCATCTACTGCTGGGCTCCATGGTGTTTTAAAAACGAAATTCCTCCTTGCAGACTGACAGCACAGGTCCTTACCCATGGCCCTGCAAAAAAATGAGTGGAAGGCAGCCGTGGTGACAGCTGGAGGAGTGGGTCTGTTGTGGTTGGTCTCAGGCAGCAGCCACGTGAAGGTACAAATGGCAACCCTGAGGAAAAGTGGAGGAGGCCAAGTTTGGGGATTAATGATCTGCATCTGATGCTGGTCTCTCTGCCTCTCTGTCTATCCTATTTTTCTTTGCAATAAGACATCCCTGCTTCTAGCATTGGGAGCCATGAAAAAGCATTTGCTGCCTTGCTCAAAAAGAATAAAGAAAAAACAAGCTCATCCTCATTTAAACTTGTATTTCATGCCTCAGATTCTCCAAGGAGTTTTCCCCATACCTTAGCCACATCCTTGTGTGTCTCCTGAAGAGCCAGGTATCTGGCTGGGCAGAGTGGGGCTGTACCCTGCCACATAGGGTCATTTCCCTTCCCTGTCACTAACAGCTTTTTGCAGTCGTCTTGCCTTTCCCATTCAGTGTTTGCTGTGCCCTCTCCAGCTAGTTGTTCTGCTGCTTATCACTGCCTTGTGCCCAGGGACCACACTGGGCTCGTGCTGTGCTGGCACTGGGCTGGGAGCATTGGCTCTGCCAGTGGGGATTGGTCTGCAAATTACAGGGTGAGTGTGGGAACCGAGCAGAAAAAAAACACTGTAGTATTCAGTTCTGCATTTCTGTGGTCAGAAAGAGCGATGGGAAAGTAATCTATTACTGTGCCTGTGGTTGTGAGCCAGAATGGGCTTGGTGGTGGTGGTGGGGACCTGCAACCCCCGTGGTCCAGGGCAGGGTGGTGGCATGTGAGGTACAAGGCACAGTCTGTGTCCCTGTGGGCAGCATTTTGGGGTGGCAGAGTCTGAAGCCCCTTGTGACATCCCAAGGTAGCAGTGCTGTGCAGTGCCCTGGTATGCTGCAGCAGAGGATGCTCACTAAATAATTCAGAAAGGCAACTTGATCTGACATTCATCAGGTTAGTAGCCCAGTGACCTTGAGGACAGCAGTCTGCTGTTGCTGCGTGTGACTCTGCTGTGCAGCCCATTGTCATCAGGAGAGTCAACATTGTCACGTGGAACCCTATTGATTGACAGACAATCAATACATCAAGGTGATAAAACACAGCATTTATGAAACATGGGCTCTTGCAATGATTTGTTAAATTAGCCATAGGTCTGAGTTTGTGCAAAGGGCAGAAAGTTTAGAGTTGACTGGGTTTGGCTCTTTGTCATTAAAACTAGCAGCTAAGGGAAGAAAGATGGTGCTACAAGCAGAGCTTTTTCACAAGCAGAGCTGTCTGTCTCACACCCCTGCATTGAAGTAGGGGCTTCCTGCTCTTGATCTTTCTTTATTTTAGTAGCTTTTTACTTCTGGTCGTTTGCTTCATTGCTGGCACTTGCCAGCATCCATCCTTGTAACGGTGCAAGTCCTTCACCTAACCTTTGATAATGTGCTCCATCGGCTCAGTATTCTCCTTGCTGCCTAATGAAACAACCATTTCACCTGCATAATGTGCAGAATCCGTCAAGAAATCTCCTGTGCTTTCTGGAGTTATTCCAACACATGACCTTTTCACAAGCCTCACAGTAGGTATCGGTAAAATGGAGCAATTGCCAGCAAACCAGCAGCTTTCAAAGCAGGAAGGCTCATTTCCCTGAGACAGTTGTGTGTCCAAACGTTACACAGCTTCTAATCTGATTTCTTGTCTCAGAAGAGGCTGTTCATTGGATTTGGTGGATATTTAGATTTGCAAGTATTGGAACAAGAAATCTGTCAGGAGTGATGACAATCAGAGGCGCTGTTCAGAGACAAAGCTCTTCTGCTCACAGCTAGCCCTGCAGCTGAAATGTTACAGACATTGGTCTTTTACTAATATTTTACTTCAGTTCATGATTCTCACATCCATTTTATCTTTGTGGATGAACTTGGACTGAAAAATTTGCAGTTCCTGGTATCATCCCTTTGGTGCAGATGATCAGTTGGCCAAGAAAGCCAAGCAGAACTCAACTTTAGGATGGTTGGTTGTGTGGCAATGATACCTTCCCTGGGGTGGGATCATGTCAGGCTGGTGCAGGATAATTGAAGCTGCTGTAGATGGTTTTACAGAGGGTGTTGTACAGGAAGTGTGGGGTTGGACACTCATGCCTTGCCAACCTTTCCCCTGAGGGCCAGGCCAGCTGACAGAGACCCTTGGAGCACAAATCGAGACTTTGCTCCAAAGGATTTGCAGCTGAAGGGCCTTTCCTCCTTGAAAGTTAATGCCCATAAAGTCAGACATTTTTGCTCATGTTGGGTGAAAATTAGTGTCTGCAGGACATGCCCTATGGAGCAGGACGTGTTCCTTGTGCCGTTTGTAGCCCCGAGTCACTGCTGTGGGCTTTCTGGGATATGTTTACAGGGAACATGCATAATTTCTGCTCTACAGCATTTCTGCACAACATTATCATTCTATAAGCGAGCTTCTTTGTTTGCTTTTGCCCAATTCAGTTTTGCCTCATTCCTTTCGTGTTGTAATTAACGTGTTCTGAGTTTAAGAGGAAAAGTAAATCATCTTTGGGCCATGGCACGTTAACCACAGAGAGGCAAGATTGACAGCCTGCCTGTAGCACTGATTCGGGCTGGAAGGGGCAAAATGGGCTAGTTTAGGAGGCTGAAGGATCAGGGAAGACTTTTTCTACAAGTTCTGTTGCTCTTTGTAGTTGGAGGAGTTGAAGGAGACCATCCTCAGCACTTCAGGCATCTCCAGCAGAAGCCCTGGCTCCACGAAAGGATGGTCTCATCTGGCTGGATGCACTAAGAGTCAGTGCTCAGCTCTTGAACTTGCTGCTCAGACTTAATATAAATGAAAAAAAAAGAGAGTTACGATCTCTACACATTCTTGGTTTGTCCCACTTGGCTGAGTAAGTTGGGGAAGCGCTTAGTGAGAGGTGGGCGGGTTTGTCCCAGCTGAAGATCTCATCCTTGAGATTTTGAGTGTAATTCCATGTAATTAAACCTAATTTATGAGCCATAATAATAACAATTTAAGGCATTTGAGGCTGCAGAAAGACTCACAGCTGTAGTTTCTGTATCCTTCTGTGTTCTGTAAACATAGCTAATATTGCCAGAATCAAGGGCTCTGAAATCTGGAGTCAGGCATCAAAAGTCAGGAGCGTGCAGCAGAATGTTAAGGAAACTTCCCAGTCTGACCATTCACGGGACTCTCTGGCAGTCACACTCCCAAGGCCAGAGACTTTGACTTCTGGGACTGAAGGCCCTTCACCGTGGCAGCTCCAATGAGCCAGCGAGAGCTCTGCTTGGCTTCCCCACACACCCAAGTCAGAGCCAGACCAGGTTTCCTCACCGGTTCAACCCCAGGTTTCTCATAGCAGTCTCAGGTGTCCTGTTCCATAAAGCCGTTTATTCCCGGAGCAGCAACACAGACATAGCTTCCGAGCTGCTGCCTCTGAGAAGAACCAAACTCCTGAGCTTTTATCCTCTCAGTCTACCCAGGTGTCAGTCTCGCTCTTCCCCCGGAGTCGTCTTCAGCTCCTGCTCTCCTCTTCCTGTCCATCCATCTCACGAGCATCTCTGGTCTTCAACTCCTTTGTTATCCAAAAGGTCGGTTCCCAGCTCCTGCAGTGTCCCTCAGTGTCCATTCACCTGGCTGGTGTCCCCCATCTCCATATGTCCTTTGTTATCCCAAAGGTTGGTAGTTCACATCCTCTTCTCTCGGGGTCCCACCCAAAGCTCAACGTGCATTTCAATCTCCATCTCAATCTGCAGTTTGCACACCCAGCTACTTGGACCAGCTGTATTCCTCAACAAGAAGCGCTGTGTGTTGGGAAAGTTTTATTTGCTTTCTGTGAGGGTTTTGTGAGTCCACAGAAACTAGTTTTTTGAATTTCACTCACTTTTTGCAAATGCTAAAAACTGAGAAGTACGCTGTCCTCCATATGACTCAAATTACTCATTTGTGACCACCGAATTCCCAAACAACGGATTTAAAGAGCGGCAGGAGATTTGGCAGCGTAGCTCCTTCTCTGCGTTTTCTTTTCCAAGGGGAAGGAAGCACAGGGGGAAGAGGCTTAGCATCCCCGTTGAGGTGGTGTATTCCTGGGGCTCGCAGTACTCACCTGAGACACACATAAAAAGGTGTGAATCGTTCATCTGTCGTGGCCGTGTGGGAGAAAATGTATTAAAATATGCAGTGACCAAAATGCCACGCTAATAACTCGTATTTCCCAGGAGATTTAGCCCTGCTGGTCGCAAACATGCTGCGTCTAAAATCCAGTAGGGAATCATAGCGAACTACTGTAGAAGATAATTGAGAGGACATTGAAAGCCAGGAGAAAAATGATACATTGTTCGGAGGCAGCGCATCATTGCGTTAATAACCCGCTTACCTAAAAAGCGGTGCCTGAAGTTTGACAGCAAGTTGCGGTTCGGTCACCCTCAAATAAGAAGGGAAGGATAATTAGTGTCTTCACACCATTCTATTTGGGCTGCTGGTGTGGAGCCAACTCTTTGAAACACGCAAGCAAGCGAGGAGGATTTTTTTTTTCCCCTCTCCCATTTCCTAAGCAGCCTACAGGATTTATTGATTTGGGAGAGCGGGCTGATTTCCATGTAAATAAAGGGGCGGATGGCCGGGCCGCGGCGCCGGTCCGGGTGGGATGCGGTGACTTTGGCTTGCTGACATCATTGCTCATTAACATGCAGGAGAGGAGAGCAATGCAACAGCAGAGCCCCGCGCCGCTCCCGCGCCGCCAATTATTCTCCATGGGCTGCATCGCTCCTCGTTAATGCCTAGCGCTCGGCGAGCAAATTGGACATCCTCTCGCCACCTCCAAGGGTCACTTAGTGAAAGGCAGGCTGGAGGGGGGAGCTGCTGGATTCGCTCGGATTGGGAGCAGAGAGGGAGGGACCCTCCGGAGCCGGATTTCAAAGCGAGGCAATTGACGCCAGAGCTCCAGACGCGGGGCAGGAATGGCACGTTTTTGCAGGGCAGGTTTCCTCCGGGAACGCGCCGCGCTCGGTGCGAGCCTGCTCTGAACGGCTTCCACAAAGCCCCTATCCGGGAGCCAGGGATGCTTTATGGCACTGCGGTGCTCCGGCTGGTCCTGCGAGCAGCCCTCCAGCCCAGCGGGCACAGCTAGGACAGCTGGGCAGCCCCGGAGAACCTTCCCTCCCGCGCTGTCACTGCCGCTGGGAACAGGTAAGGAACTGCCTTTGGCCGGCGACTTCAAACCTGTCGTGGATTTTTAGAAGGGATAGAAAGTAGAAAGCAGGAGGAGGAGGAATAAGGAGCATTCCATGGATGCACGCAGCTGCGTGCTAACTTTGCTCAGTGTGCTGCTGGTGGTGAGCTGCGAGGGTCTGCGATGTTTTTCCAGCCTTTGCTGTTCTCTGTGTTTATGGATGTAAAAGGTTAATTGTTAAATTGTATTTCTGCAGCTGCTGGACGTCAGGGAGAAGTGCTGATGCTATTGTAATGGAGTTCTCGTTTTAAAAATAATCAGGAAGGCTCAGCTGGCTCTAATAGGAGTTAAAAAATCTTCATCTCTCGGTGTTAATTGCATTGCTCTGATAAATGCAGCCCCTAGAAGCCTGGGTTCTCTGCACATTCTCTGAGCAGACTGAATGCAGACTGGGGCTGTGAATGAGGACGTTGCCGTTCAGATGTTTATTTTGGTGGTTTTGCCTTCCTGAGAATAGGAAGTTTTAAAGTAATAATCTTTCTAAGCCCTTGTTGTTCATGCCAGAATGCCAAACTATAAACCAGCCTAGAACTGCAACCTAGGGGTTATGTTTTTCAGTGCAATCTTTTCAAGTCCAATTTCCTTTTTTTTCTTGTCCCTTGAAGGAACATTTTAACCAGATGTGACACAGACGTGACCTGTGACCGTGGAAAGATTTTAATCCAGTTATTCTTTGTTTTCTAGTCATGATTCCTTGGCGGTGCTAAACAGTGATTGAATCTTTTCGAGCAGTTGAGGATTAGCACGGGACAGAATAATGCCAAAATAATTATTTGCACCAGATGCAGTGTCATCCTTTCAGTTTTAGCTCTCTTATCTTGTAATTTATCTGACTTATTTTCATTCGGCGATTATTTCGCCTGCTGTGGGAGCACTTACATGTCTCGCATCACTGCATTGTGTTTATAAGGGTGCCGGCTTGAGCCTGTGATAGAGATTTGTAAAGTAAAACTGTCTGCAGCTAACAAGATTATGTTTTGCTTCGTATTTTAATCTTCTCCCGTTGTGTGTTTTCTGCCAGCCAGACTCGGCTTAGCAGAATGACCCAGCCTTGCGCATTTGCTGTTGGCAGCCTGGCTCGGGCTCAGCCAGCACAGGCACGGATCAGGCTGCCAGTGTTTGCTTTCACATGAGGGTCAGTGTTGCCTGCCTCAGGGGACACCGTCTGGGCCTGAACTTTTGAAATAATGACAATTTTCAGCCTAGCTCATCGTGCTTCTGAGCGCTTTGCCTATCAGCCAGGTTTTTATTCCTTTAGGATGTGTGGCCTGGGAGATGCTTGGATTGCAGCATGTTTACTGGTCCCTGTGGTTTCTGCTTGTCACGCTGCAAATACAAACTGGTGAAGGCCCTTAAAATAGCACGTACAGCCCCGGGGCAGGTTGCTGGGAACTCACTCAGTTTAGCTAGTCTGGAGTGATGGGCTTCGAGCCTGGAATGGAATGGGGGATTGAGAGGGGCAGGAAGATAAATACTGCCTGTGGAGAGCCCAGACTCTTTCCAGCAAATTCAAACTTGAGAAAACAATGAAGATCTGCATGCTGAACAGACAGGTTTCTCAGTGGACAGCTGGGTTTGGATCCAGCGTGCTAGAACCCCAGTCTTGGAATTTTAATCTTCAGTTAAGAATAAAGCAGAAGGGACCTCCTGTGATACAGCTCTGCATCTTGTTAGGCTGAAAACCCACCTGATCCTATCATTAAAATCTGACAAGATAACCCTCAGGGTAGGGCAGGGCTTTGTCACACAGACCCACACTGGCTCTTGGATGGGGAGCCCAGAGGGAGAGTTCCTCAAGGCCCTGCTGTGCCTGCTCCTCCACTACCTCCTTTGTCCCATCCCCATCAGCCAGAGGCCCCATTGGTCTCTGGGATCCTTGGGGTTGGGGTTGTCGTGCCATGGGGGACACCAAACGCTCTTATGTGCCCACAGCCCCTGCATCTGCCCATCCTGTACCTTCTTCTGCCTTTTGTAATCATGAGCTTGGCTTCAGCATTGTTTCCCCATTAGCTTCAGGGTTATTACTGCTGCTGAGCCTGTTCTTCTCTTCAACTTGTAAACTAGTGGTTTGCATTTCTTCTCCATGACTGGGGGAAAATATGTGGTTATTACTGTTTCTGTATGCTAAGAGCTGGACCTTTCAGGGAAAAAAAACAACCCTAATATAAATATGCTGAGAGTAGCGGTAAGCCTCTGAGCTGGCAGACTGCCTCCATCGTCTTGGATGTGAAGGAGCAGCCTGTTGGATGCCTTTTCTCCTGGTAGCATGGCTGGGCAACAGGCTGGGGCTCATTGCAGCTTCTTTTCCCTCTTCTCTCTCTCCCCTTTGCTTGATCTGCAGCTCACATGGGTGTAGCACTTTGCCCACTTCTGTCTACCTTCTATTATGAAAGAAAATTATTGAATGTTCTGCAAAGTATCCTGAGAGAGCCAAGTCGAGAGTTCTTCTGAGAGCTGCTGAGTGTTATTAATATCCTTTAATTTAACCATCTCATGCGTCAGAATTTTCACAGTTTGTGTCAGGGGTTATGGCTCACGGGAGCAGCCTGGCAGTGTGGTTCAGGTCAAGAGGGTGTTTCAACACCCTGCTGCTCTTATCCAGCTCACAAGGAAAAAACGGGGCCCAAGCAGAGACCTGTGTTCACTGCAGAGCACTGGGGTGCACCTGGGCTCTCCAAAATGACCTGTGATGCACCCCAGATCCCCCACCGTGGTTTAGCCACGGGCTGGAAAGGTTGGTCATGTTTTCATTCTCGTCTTGGGGTGTAGCTGCAAGGTCTGGCCACAGCTTTGGTCTGTGGTTCTGTGATTCCTTGTTTGCCTAAGAGGGCACCAGACAGATCAGATGAGGAATCCGGGGGGTTCGTGCATTGCGTTGCATTTTGTCCTAATTTCTTGGTCTGCCTCAAGTGTGCTGAGGGTTGTTCTCTGCCATGTGGTGCCTCAGACCACAGACAGCAGGATTGGGAGCAGCCTGGAGGCTGCCTCAGGCTGTGCCTCAGAGAAGCAGTGGTTTGGGGACAGGGCAGTGGGAACCCAAGGGCAGACGTTCTACCTGCTTGTGAAAGGGATGGTTGTGATTCATGATGGAAAAAGAGCAAATGGAAAATCCTCAAAGGCTGCTTTTGCTCATATTTGGCTGCAACTGGCAGTACTGGGGATAGTTCCTTTTTTTATTATTATTTTTCTTAATTAAGCAAGAATAGCTTTTGCGTTGGTAAGGGATGAGTTTTAAAAATAAAATTAGTCTCCAGCCTGAGGCTAAGCATGGACAAATCAGCTAGAGAGGAGAATTTTTCCAGGAGTGGAAATGGGCTTTGTCATAAAAGTGTCAGTGCCATCCTGGATACCTTCACAACTGCAGCTGTGGGCACTGCAGGGGTCAAGGGGAACTACAAATAAAACAATGCTGTAAAGAAAGTTGACTTGCCTTGGGCAAATCAAGGGGAGAGACAAGAACGCGGATGGGGAAGATGGAGATGAGTCTCATTTGCAACTCCTCCATCCTCTTAGTGTTTCCCCATCTAATGTGGACCTTCATGCAGATGAGTGGCTACACGTGCTCTTCCTATGGCCTTTGGGATCTGGGGGACTTGTATCTGTAGGATGCAACCAGTTTGATTGCTGGATTATTTCTCTCTTCCTTGGTTTTCTGGCATTACTGTTCTGCCAGCTCTGTTGCTACCACCTGATGTTGATCTATCAAGCCAGCTGTTCCCACAACATGTTGTGTCAAGTGAATGTTGGCATCCCTTGACTGTCCTTGCAAGCCACCAAGGGCACCTTGTCCTCAGACTTTGAATTTCTGCTATTACAGGAACCTGTGTCTAAGTCACCTCCTCCTCCTCCTGCACCACAGTGGGCAGGTAAAAGCTTTTGCTAGGTTTCCTTTCCAACCCAGGTGACACAGAGTCTTTGCAGTTTGTTCCCACTGATAGGCTGGGGTTTTTTTTCAGCAGCAGTGACTGAAGAGCTGTGAAGTTGTGGAAGTGTTTTGTCTGGAGAGATGTCCCTTTGTCACTGAGATCCACGAGCCCTGAGGCCATGGGCAGCAACTGGATGGGGACTGCTGTGACCGTTTGGTTCAAAATGCAGTGCTAGAGAAGTTGGAGAAAGAGGCAGAGCTTCAGCCTGAACTGTCTGTTCTGAGCACAAAAGCTTGGGGCTCCTCTGATGTTTAGGATGCCCGTGGGGAAGCCACAGCTGGGTGCTCCATGCCTCAGTTTCCCTGTGCTGGAGGAGAGCTGCTGGGCACTCCCTATGGCAGTGAAGGACTGTTAGTCTTTCCTTTTAGGTAAATGTTTGCCTTGCCTGTGGAGTCTGGAGAAACGGGTTTGTATAGCTGGAGTTCACTTGGGATGGGAAGATGCCTCATTAGCTCTCAATTGCGGGGAGGAGATAACAGGCAGGGATATTAAGACACCCTTGTTAAGAGACTCAGGGGTCATATGGGCTGCCCCAAATCCTGAGCCTCCTCTCCCTTTTCCAGGAAGTCTTGGGATTTTGTGATTTACTGACTGATGGCTGACCCAAAAGCCTTATTGCAGTCAGAATGATGGCACGATGCTGGAAAGAGATCAGGTTGCCACGTATTTCTTAGGCCAAATGAGAGGGGAATTGTCTGTCTGCATTCACACACCCCATCTGAGCGGAGCAGACAATTGCTTTTTGAGGGATTCCAAACCTTGCATTTTAATGTGTGCACAAATACATGCAAATCCTGTATTAGGGAGCACAGCAGAGGCTTCGCCTGGCCGTGCACGGCCATGGCATTCGGCTTCTGCTTTGTCTGGAGAGGGAGCTGCTCCCTGACACAGCCCATTTATTTCCATCCCAGAAGAAACAAGTGAGAAGCAGAGATAAGCTCCCGCTGGTGGGTGATAAGGGCTGTTTACCTTCTTTGTCCGAGAGGAATTTTAACATTTCTGCCACATTTTAAACTCTGTCTTCATTCCTGCTGTTGCTGGGAGGCGTTGGGCTCTGCCCTTACTCAGAATATCTGTGGATCCCAGTCTGGGCAGGCTTTGCCTTGGTGCTGTTTGCTGTGTTTTGTTCTGCATGCCCACCCACTAAACAGGAAGAGAAGAACCCTATGGCCAGGAGTTTTTTCCTGCAGGCAGGAGTGTGCTGCCCTCAACGTCCTAGGGAGTCCCATCCTGCACCCCAAAGCCTGAGATGCAGGCTGTTCCCTGCTAGAGGTCAGCTTACCTGGTACTTTTGCTGGACCTACACTCTATTGGCAAGGATTCCCTTTGCCTTGGTGACAGGCTGCCATCCATCTCTCTTCCCTGACTTTTTACCTCTGCTCATGCTTTCCCTGATTGAAATCCGCTGGTTTTTCACAGCAGGGAGACCTCATCTCTCTTCAGAAAGCTGGGGTCACACTCACAGCTCTCTCCAGAGCCTCTTGCACAGCACTAGTATCTTCAGCATGGTTTAGCTTTTTGTTGGTGCCATTGCTGAGATGAAAGGGCTGAGCGAAGCTCCAGAGATGGCAGAGGCTGTGCTTTGCTAACAGGGTTGTACAACCAGGGACTGCCTCATCCCAGAGACCTCGCGGGTCGATTGGCTTCGTGTCAAGATCTACGTAGGTGGACCAAAGCTGGGGGTGTACTTCTGCATCCCAGGCAAGAGATACTTCGAAGCCAGGTTCTCTGCTTGGTGTGTTGGGTCCTGTTTGCTTCAGATTCCCCTTGTGTGCCTGTTTTCGTCATTCTGCCTGTAGAGAGAAAAGGGCTGGCGTGGGGTGGTGGATCTATTTGCACCTTCCTCGTGCACCAGTGTGTGGGTAGGCATGTGACCAGGAATAGGCCTAAAGTCTCCTCTGAGGAGAGGACTTGCCCACTGTGCCAGGAGCACCACGTAAAAGCAGCCAATACAAAATAAAACACATCCATCTTGTAACTTCGCTGGCCTCGAGGAGAAGAAATTTTTCAGTCTGTTTCTGAGATGTTGCTGCTTTGTACCATGTGCAGTCAATTCAAGGCAGGCTCCTTTCCAGCTAAATCTGACACCAGGAAATGTTCTTTTTCTCCCCGCTTGCTTCCCGCCGTCCTGGCCTCACTACAGGACAGCTCTGTGTGCAGCTCCGTGCTGAGCAGCCCTGCCGATGCTCCCCAGCCCGAGCCTCCTGCAGCAGCCTGCCTGCCGGCTGGCTCCCGCTTGCCTTCCCTCCCTGTCCACAAGCACAGCTGCTTAAAAGCTCCTTTATTTACCCTCCGTGCTCAAAGCCAGTCATGCTGTCAGCCACTCTTGCTTCGTTGTTTTCTCCCCAGCGCTGGTGATATCTCAGTCACCAGGGCAGGTTCTTCCCTGAGACAAGCTTGCAGACCTGGGATGAGAGCAAGATGGAAAGGCTCATGAATGAAGATGGGATTTCCAGACAGGATTGGTGTTAATTTATTCTTGCTAAAATAAAAAAAAAACAAAAACCACTTGTCTGCACTCTTCTCAAGTTGTGCAAGGCTGCACAGGCAGCAGAGGTTGTTGTTGCTGAGGCTTTGGTGGTGTGAGGCTTGGCCAGAGCCAAGCTAATGGGTTTTCCTTTGGAGGAGGTGCTGCCCCACGTCTGCTGCAGCTCCTTGTCCAGGGTAAGGTGTGTGACACACCAATGTGCTGAGCATCTGCAGGCTGTGCTGCACTTCCCTCAGCAGTGACTAACGAGCTGCTGCTGGCAGGAGCAGCTGGGCAGGCTGCCAGCCATGGCCCTGCTCCTCTCCAGCACCAGCTCTCTGCTGTGGCAGCAGCCCCCACATTGTCACTGTGGTCACTGCAGGCGCTGACACGTGCGGTGTCTCGCTTTGTGCCGCTCTGCTCTGAGCGCGACAGGGGAAAACGGTGTTTTTTTTTTTGAATTCCATCTCACATTTGAAATGTACATTCTCATATTAAATTTTTGCTATGGGGAATTATTTTTAATTATAGTGAGCTGGAAGATGATAAAATAAAGTTGAGTAAGTGAGACCTATGTGAAGAAGTCATGGAAACCTGATCATAGATGTGGAAAGACACTCCTAGGACACTGGGTATTGTTCCCATGAAACAACATATCCTAATGTAAAGAAAATTGTAATTAAAGCTGTTAATCATCTGCTTTTAATGAGGGGGAAAAAGCTGAATATCTCAGAGGCAAGATCTTGAATTTTGTACAGTTTTCCCAGGGAGGTGGCAGAAACCCCATGCCTGGAGATGGTCGAGTTTTAACAGTGCAAAGTTGTCCTGGCTTGGGGACATCACTACTGAGTAGATAGGCTACCTCTGTTGTTTTCATCCTTTGCTTTTCTGACCAGGGAAGCCATTCACCAGCAGTACTTGCTTTCCTGGGATGGGGCAGGAGGGAGGGTGAGGTAAACCATCTTCCTGAGCCAGTCCTCAAGTTTCTGGATGTACGTGGTGTGAGCTGGGAGAGTGGGAGTGATCTCTTGTGTCTAACTGATTATACATCTCACCTATTCACTCTTTGACACTATTATTACAAGTCCTGATTTATCTAATTTATTAAAAGCCAAGATGTCTGATGCTGTCCTGCAATCTCTCATCTCCTGAAGGGGATGTGTCTGGAGTGGGAAGGAGGAGGAAGCCTGTGGGCTGGCTTTTTCCCCATCGTAATGCTCATGCTCCCTGTGGACTGTTGAGTCTGTCCCTCTTTGAAGTGCATGATCAATACCCCAAAAGTCAAAATTTGGTTAAGTCCTGAACTCCCTTAGAATAACTAACTCTAGTGCCAGATCTGGGGCTCTATGAATTATTCTTAAAATCTCGTTTCCTATTAAGCTGCTTTTAATGGTATCGTGAAATGAGATGGAAACAACAATGATACCTCTTTGCTGAGGCAGAGTACCCCTTCCACGGCAGCTGATTAATTAAAATATTCACATGAAATGGTACCTTGATTATTTTTTAAGGAAACAGCCAGAGGTGATGCCGAGACTCCCCGACTGGACGCAAACCAGACGCTGGAGAGAGTGGGGGTTGCTGTGGTTTAGATCTGATGAAAGGCAGGAAATGGGAAAATCTGGCAAATCTCCCTGGCTTGACTTAACGGAGCCTCTTGACTTTTGCTAGAGTGCGTTTTTTGTGCTGTAATGGCCAAATGGAAACTTAGACTTGAAGCTGGATCCGAGCACTGCTATGCTTAGCTGGCTTGTACACAGCACTGAAAGAGAAGGAAAGGTGTTTAAAAATTCCAGCCCCTGGGTTTAACTATTGCTTCCCTCTGAATTTCTTTGCTTTACCGCAGAGCAGAGAAACCTGCAATGGCAACTGTAAATTTCCCCTTGATTTCGTGGTACCTTATTATTTCTGAGATGTCTCCCTTCTGCTACCCAAGTGAAACCTTATCTCATTCCTCAGAAGTCAGTGGTGCTTCATTAGTGCAAATTAATTCAGAATCCTGTGTGATTGCTCTAAAATAGATACCATTGACCCAGCCTGTGGAAAAAACATTGAGTTTTCAGAAATAGAAGCCAATTTATCAGCAGTCCCTTTAACCTCTTTTTCTTTGTCAGGGGATGTTCTCAGCCAGGTTTGTCCTTCGCTATTAGCATGGTGAAGGGCTGCCATGATTAGAGGGGTGAAACACCTGTCCTGTGAGGAAGGGCTGAGACAATTGGGATTGTTCAGCCTGGAGAAGAGCTGATAAGGTCACCCTGTGGTGACCTTATCAGCCTTTCAGTACCTGAAGGAGCCTACGGGGTTGCTGGGGAGGGACTTTTTAGAAGGAGATATAGAGATAGGACAAGGGAGAATGGATTTAAACTGAAACAGAGTAAGTTTAGATTGGATATTAGGAAGGCATTCTTTACTGTCAGAGGGGTGAGGCCCTGGCACAGATTGCCTGGAGAACTTGCAGATGTCCCATCCCTTGAAGTGTTCCAAGCCAGGCTGAATGGAGCTCTGAGCAACCTGGTATAGTGAAAGGTGTCTCTGCCCATGGACATGGGGATGCTGGAACTGAATGACCTTTAAGGTTCCTTTCAACCCAAACCATTCTATGAGTCTGTACTGTCCTTGCTGCCCTGCAGATAGAAGTTGATGTTCAGACCTGTGAAGAAGATCTGTCACAGGCCACAAGCTGCAGGAACAGCCCCTTTAAAGAAGTGTTCAGAAGAACAGATATTTGCAGTGAATTAAGCTAATGGTTGTTGAATTGCAACCTGTGGGCTGTTCTTTGAGTTCCTGTGCTTTCCTCCCTGTGCTGCTGAGCTGTGCTGTGTGCCACCGAGCCGGATGGTTAAGATTCCATTGCAGTGTGACTGGGTTTTGTAGCCTCCCTTAATTTAATTTAGCTTTATATGTTCAGACTATAATCAATTTTTATGCTACTTTAATAAGTAAATTTATGCTATCAGCATGCTAAAGAGACTTGTCATTCACAGCTTCCCAGTCAATCCACCATTTCCCGTTGTAGTGAAGTGCTCAGTTGTCCTAAATTTGGTAATGACTCTGCAATTCCAGCTGGCAAGTCAACCCCCAGCAGGCATGGCCTGTGCCTGTGCTGGCCCCTGGAAATATCCTTTGTGGTGCAGTAAAGGGAGAAGCAACTGCAGATCCCCAAACATTGGGCAGTCTGAGTCAGATGGATTGCCAAGTGTTGTTACAGCAAATATGGACTTTTATTTCCTCCTCATAAGAGAGACAAATCCTGTGTTAGAAAATGCCTGAGCATAAGAGAGGGTTGAGCTTAGTCTCTGCAGGCCAGCAACTGGCCGGAATCACTTTCTCATTTAAAGCACTGCTCACCTGGGCATCTCTTTTTCTCTCTCCTCACCTTACAGGAAGATTTGCCTTCACTGTAAGTGCTCCCAGGAAGAGCACATTGTAACAGTTATGCCTCTGGAGATGGAGAAGACAGTCACGAAGCTCATGTTCGACTTCCAGAGGAATTCAACTTCTGACGACGACTCAGGCTGTGCTTTGGAGGAGTATGCCTGGGTCCCCCCCGGCCTGAAGCCTGAGCAGGTAATGATGGCACCACCCACCTACCTGAAAATAATTGGTTTTGCATGTTCTTTGGAAATAGTTCACCTGATTTTTTTTCTAGAGGTGCAAGCACCTGTTGCGTGTGGTTGTTTCTGGGTGCACTAGAGAGACTTGCAGGGACAGGTCTGGTCTGAATGCTCAAATGGAACAAAACAGACACATGATCCTTGTAGGACCTGTGGTTTTCTGCGTCTGTGGATGTAATTGGTAGTTGAGAGGGGGGAAACAAAATACCTCCAGGATGGGATTTCTTGTGGTTGTGGAAGGGAAGAGACGTATCTAATGTTTCACTGGGAAAAAAGTGATGGGACTCCAGTGTTTCCCAGGTGCTCAGCACTTGTGTTCTGCCCTCCTGGACTGCTTCTCTCTGTGGTAAGTGGAGGGCAGACAGTCAAAGCTGGTGGATAACTCTGAAAAATGGGCCAAAAGCTTTGTGGTTTGAGTTTTTCAAGCATGATGTTTATGCCTTACTGGAAGGAATAGCTTAAATAAAGCTCAATTCTCTTGGTGCAGGATTGAGTGGGATGGATTAGACCTCAGTGTGCTGTATGGAGCGTGCATTGATTCTGCTCCTTCCAGTTTACATGATTCCTTTGATTTTTATGCTGGTGTTTTTATGTTCAACTCAGAACTTCATTTGCAGTGGAGATGGTAAAATGAGCTTAGCCTTGATAATTGCAGTATGATATGATATGGCAATAATTTTAAACTGTGTAAGGAGGCTGGAAGGGGGTGGAAGGCTTTCATTCTTATTGCCATAGTTGCTATCCTTAAGTACTGTGTTTTCCTGTGCTTTTATTCAGACAGGCTTAGGAATTTCCTGAAATATTTTGGCACCACCCGTAGGCTGTAAATATTATCTGTCTGATTAGAGAAAATCCAGTTGTTTGGTGGCTTGTTTCTTTTTTTTTTTTTTCTTGTCTTTATAAGCCTCGCTCAGTGCTCACTTGAAACTCCACAGCATCATGTGTTTCATTTGGTGCCATCCAACCATGCAAATCAGGCAGCAGCCTTGTTTTCTGTCACCTTCCTTATGTCAGAGGCTCTTTTTTTGCCTTGCAGGAGGTACAAGATGGGGTGTGTGGAGAAATGCAGATGGTTCTGAAGTAGCTCTGCTGATCCTTCATGCTGTGGCAACATGAACTGGTTGGGTCTGGGGGGTCCTGTTGAGGACCATACCCAAGCTGGTGCCACCTGCTCTCATTGCTGGTTTCTGACCAGGTGTGTCAGCAGCTTCTGGAGCACACGCTGGCCCGTGTTCCTGTAGCTTTGGGTGGAAATACGGGCATTTAGTGACAGGTGGTACCTGACCAGGTAGACATGGTCTCTAATGAGTACATCATGGTGTGTGCAGTGATTGAAACCCACTTTCAGCAGGGTGGTGACGTATTCCAGGAGACCTGTTTGCTTCTTTGATCTCTTAGGTACTCTCTAAGTGTGGCATCAGGGAGTTTGGGTTGCTCAGGAGGAAACAGAAGTCCATCAGATCTACCACTAGCTACTGGCATCTCATGCATTACTCAGGTTAATGTATTTTTAGGTTCTTCCAGCATGTATTTCTTGTAGAGATCGTGGTGCTCCTCAGTCCCAATGCTTGTTTTTTCAGTACACTCCTCAGTCTGCACCGCTGGGCCTTTCAGCAAATTTGCCACTTCAGACCTGTCTCTAATCACCATGGAGATGAAGAGCAGCCATAAGCAGAGCCAGATACAGGCCCTGAAATCGGTCCAGCAGAGCTCAGCCCTTTCATGACTTTCCACATGTTAGATGAGCCACTAAGATGACAAAAGCGAGGTGTGACTTCCCTGGGCTGTGCAAGAGTCACACTGCAGACCTGGGGTTTGTCCCTGGGGAAAGAGCAGCACCCTGAATTCCATGGAATCCTAGAATGGTTGTCCCATGGCTGGGGATGCCCCATAGTGCAGGAAGGGGCCATTTACCTCCCATGGGGGTAGGAGATGCCTCTGCAGCAACTCACTGGGGATGTGTAAGTCTGCAGACAGATGTGTGGCTTTTTGGTCAATGAGTCAGGTGTGTGCACGTGATGTGGAGCCTCTGCAAGGCTGGTGCCTGCCTTGGAGCAACTGGTGGGCTCTGCTGTGGCTGAGGGTACTGCTGTCAGGCTGGGCTGAAAATACAGATTAACAGGCAGGGTATTTTTCTCTGCCTCCTGCTGTTTTGCTGTTGTATTTTTTTGGACGTGAAACAGATTAAATGAAACAACTTTTTCCGCAATATTCTACTTTATTAAAATCTCTATGCAGTATATGAACTGGGGAGGTAAGTGTTCCCCTGAAAGACTAATGCAATTCTCTTATTTTACTTGGACGACAGCCTTTTGTGCCTCACTATTCTTGGGAGACAGTGCTCATGTCTCACTCAACACAGCAATTTACAGGATTTCAGTGGGAAGGAGTTGGCCTGCAACCATGACATCGTTTTTTGGCAGTGTCCACAGGTCATTTCAGTATTTGAAGAGTCCTTTTAATCCAAAGCTTAAATTACTGTCATGTAGAGGGGAATCGACTCAAACCTATAAGGTTTCACTGTACTCCTGGACAGTAACTCAGGCATCAGCTGGTCTGTGGTACCTGTCACTAGTCAAAATCATGTTGGTTACTCAATGCCCGGTACTGAAGACAAAAAAAGCATTGGTCCAGTGTTGACAGATACTGATCCAAACATTGTAATGAGGAGTGGAGCCAGAAGTTCTCTCTTTTATTATAGCTCATCAGTCTGTAAGACTAAAAAGGGCTTTACTCAAAAGCCATAAATGCAATATGTTTCTAAATACGTTTATAACACAGGGATTAGGATTGTAATTTAAAAATTGAAAGCACCTCTGCATAAGGTATGATAAAAATTTTTGTGGTAAACCAACTAAAATGTATTACATATCTGCTGAAGAAAGAGAAGTATAAACTGGAAGGATGCTGGAAGTGTTATTTCATTGAGAAACCTACAAAAGCTTAGTTTGTCCGGCCTAGCAAATTGTTTATTAGAATTGTTCATTAGAACAATTGTTCAGTAGAATTGTTCTTCCCTTTATTCATTAGAGGGGAAAAGAGCTCCAACTTTAGCCCAAGGATGTAGACATAAACTGTCTCCAAATGGATTCAGGCAGGAAATTGGAAGAGGCTTGACACCATCAGAGGTGTAAGGCTCAGTGACAACCTGCCAGCCAGGGGAGTGATGGGTAAAACCCAGGACTGAGCTCCATAAATCACAATCTGATAAGGAAATAGGGTTTCTTGTTGCAGGAATCGGCTACACAGGATGGCCAGGAGGCTTCTGTGGGGTCTAATCCCACTTGGATTGGACTTCAATGAGAATCTGTCTAATGGCAGAAGAGGAACTTCTCTTCTGGAAGATAGGGATGCAGATGGGAATGTCAGAAACGGCTGTGAGAAGCAGGGGACATGGGCTTTGTGAAATGCTCTTTTTGTCTGCCTGCAGTTCCATGGTTGAATAAAGAAATGTGTCAAAGTCTCGACATGGGCAAACACCTTTAGAAGTGTGTCCTCAGCAAAGCAAAACCCCAGACTGAGCCTGGCTGCAGAGACAGAGGAAGACATCTTTGGGAGCCAGTTTGGCTGGCACTGGTAGTCTGACAGCTGATCCTCCTTGGCACTGACATACGTTTGAGGGCAGAGGCTTGAAAAGAAGTCCTTTTGTGATGTGTTTTTCACATTTTTAGGCAAGGCGTGCGTAAATACATGTGAATGTGCAGCCTTGAATTTCTTGGGCCTGTGGTTTGGAAAAATCCAAAGGGGTTATAACATGCCACTTTGAATTTCTGAATACAAGAGATTTTTTGGGATTTCTATCTTTATTGTGTCTCAGTATTAGGAGCAGCTGGTTATGGGCAGAAATTTTCAATTAAACAAAAGATGGGGCTCTACTTCAGCCTCGGTGTGGCTTTTTGTGTGACTCTGTCATGCCAACCTCTGAGAACCTTGCATGTGCTGTAAGAACTTAATTCCCTCTTGTTGTCAACACAGTTGCTCTGGTTGAGTCCCTTAAAAAGTTATGAAAATATCATCTGAGCTAAAATTAGCAGCATGAAGGTTCAGGGGGCCATTTTTCTCTAAGGCAGCCGTTAGAGCTTGGACCTCAAGAGCTTTGCAGTGGTGTGAAACTTGTAGCTGTCACAGGGAATTTATCCAGGGGCTGACATACATGTTAATCCTTCTTCTGGATATTTTGCAAGACCTGTTGCAAAGGCTTGAGTTATAAAACCTCCAAGTTCCATCAGTTGCTGTTCAGGTCACAAAGTGAGGGAAGGAGAATGGAGATGAACCTACACTGAACATGCATTTACACCTTACGTAAAGATTTTCGCCATTCTGGTGAGGCAGAAAGTACATTATCTGGGCCAGGCATCTCTGGGGGATGTGTGTGTCACGGTCATTGTACCATCTTGTTCTTTCTTGAGCCTTCTGAGTTTGGCAAACTGTTTCAGTCCTCAAGAGACTGAAGTCCTGCATGCAGCAAGGAAGGAGTAAAACAGACCAAAGCTACCCTGTGCCCCAAACCTGTGTAGTAGTAGTGGGGAGCAGACAAGCTAATTTACAACCTGGTAGAGGAAGGACAAAAGGCCTGTGAAGAGCTCTTCCCTCCTGGTAGATCCTGATCCTGAGAGCAGAGCAGGGTAAATGGAAAGCTGAGGGCCCTGAGGAGAAGCTGTTACTGGTGTACCCTGCTCCCAGGAGCTGCAGCTGCCTCTCATTTTGCCCCCTTACCCATGTGCACGCTGGAGTATTTTACCCAAAAGCTGCCTTTCAGCGCATTTTGAAAAGCTCTCCAGTTTCACTTTGAGGTAGCTGCAAGTCCATCACCTCCCCGGTGAACTCTCTCAGTATCTAAATAGCCCGGCAGTTAGCGGCTCTTGTTTCAAGGCTGGAGCTGTCTAAATCCAGCCTCCAGGCATCGGACTGTGCCGAATGCTTCCCAGCTGCTGGATGGAGCAGCAGTCCTGCACGGAATGCTTTTTCTTCGTGTGATGCCAATGCTGCGTGACTTGGGGACAGCTGGAGTGGGGTAGGAGGTCCTGGAGCTGTTCCCCTGCCCTGGAACAGAGCGGATAGAGAAGTGTGAGCACATCCCACGCTGCAGAAGAGCCAATGGCAAAACCATGTGTCTGGACTTTTGCTGCATTTCTGTATCCTGGGGTATTGCCCTGATCATGGTGAGCCAATGGAAGCTGTCAAAATTACTTAATCCTTGAACAATCTTATTATCAGGGAGTGAATCAGCAACTTTTGGTGGGTCACAGGTACCAAACCATTCGCCTGACATGGTTTGCTGGATTCTGAAATTTGAAGAAGATACGTGGAGGTCAGCAGAGGTGAGAGGCAGGGAGTGGAAAAGGAAACTGAAAACCCTGGACTATCCAATAGAAATTTCTCCTGGAACTTTATTCCAGCGTGCAATTACAGCTTTTCTGTGTTGCAGTATTGTGCAAAAATGTGCTACCCCATGCCTTAGAAATCCACGAGCATGTTATGTGGGATACCCAGGGGAATGATCAGTGATGATCAATGCAGCAGATGATGATTGTCATTCCTGGTGCTCCACAGGACCCTGAGCCCTGCATGGACCTCACAACATAGACAGCTCTCGATGCTATTGAAAGCACCGATCTGGCTCTTTTTAATCCAAATTCAATTTCCACTTAAAAAAAGAAAAATCTTGTTGTGGGCTTTCACAAGTTTAAAGCGCGTGGACGTAGGGCCTTCATTCAAATGTTCCTCTTTGATGCCAGCAGGAAGCGGCGCTTCCGCGGGATCTCTTACAGGCCAGGGGCTGCTCCAAAGGCTTGGCAGGATGGATGTCATCCTCGGCTGGGGAGCAGCAGCGCTCAGACGCCTCAGCTGCCGTTAGCCGTGGGAGAGGAGCGTGCGGAAAGCCGCAGAGCGTGCCAGAACAAATAGCACTTAGAAAAATGACTTTTTCCTTTGTTCCCTCGCCTTTGTCCCTCTGACTTAGGAGCGGGTTTCCAAGAGCAAACCCAGCGTTGCAGGATGCCGGACTGCCCGGCGCCAGGATTGCATCTGCCTCCCAGTGCTGTGTTCCGGCGCATGGGCGCTCACAGATTTGGGGGTGACACAGGCCTGCTCCCAGATGGGGCTTTGGGCTCTCAGGGGCACTCTGGATCCCTCCAGGGTGCCTGTCTGCCTGCCTGCATCCCTGTGCTTGGCAGAGCCAGCCAGCAGTTCCCACTCTTCATTTCAGAGCATCTGGCCCTGCTGTAAGGATTGTTTTGCTTCAAAAAATAAATCAGTGCTTTGTATCCTAACGGCCTTGGAAAAGGAGGACATGCTAGACTTGGGCCAAAGCACACTGAACCCGTTTTCCAGGCTCACACGTGCTGTCATCTGTGGAGCTTGAGTGTGAGTCAACGTGTACAAGCACTTGCAATGTTTCACAGACATATTGGGAAAGTTATTTGTATGTGGTTTTTTGAGATGTTTTTTTTCCCCCCTTGCTTTTCCAAGGGAGGCCAGCAGGAATGAGAGACATACAAAAGCATCAAGTTTGTTACTCTGTCAAATTTAAGTGCTCAATGTAAAGGATCATTAAAGCCTGACGTGTGCTGTTCAGAAGCCAGCACTGGGGAGGAGCAGGCAAGCCACAGGAGCAGCCCTGCTCGCCCGGGCCAGCACAGGCTTGCCAGAGCCACTGGCTGCCTTCTTCCCTCAGCAGCCAAATCCCGTGGGAGTTTGCACGCAGCAGTGAGCCAGGACAAGGGGCCACAACTGAGCACACACACATCAATGTGCCACCAGCTCCCTGTGCTGCCACGGGACATCCCTGGGTGTCACGGAATGGGCTGCCAGAGCTGTGGTACCTTGGCATCTTCCTGGGAGAAATTCTGCTGTCCTGGGCATGGCGGGGGGACACTGGGGAATGCTGGTGTGTCTGTGTTTTGAACAGACTCCACTGTGTGTGATGATTTACTGCACTGTGCCTGAGTGATGACTGACTCACCAGGTCCACTTTTTGGGACATCTGTGTTCAGACACCCTACTACACACAGGCCGGCACGTCCGGCCCTCACAGGGCTCTTTGCAAAAGCCCTGCAGTTGGTTTGGTTTCATGAGAGCCAGGAGGGATTGTCCAGCTGGCTGTGCTGGAGCTGTGAGAGCTGAGCAAGTCAGCACCCGTGCCAGGACACCATGTGCTCCTTTGTAGTCCATCCCAGCCGTAGAGTCATCCCAAACAGCCCGGTTTGATGGGTGCTTTAGGAAGGGGTGTTGGGCTCAGGGCAAGTACAACCAAATGCTACTTCCCAGCAGCAATTTGTGGCATAAGGAA
This sequence comes from Cyanoderma ruficeps, assembly GCA_008694505.1. NCBI lineage: Eukaryota > Metazoa > Chordata > Aves > Passeriformes > Timaliidae > Cyanoderma > Cyanoderma ruficeps. Next base: position 6,174,774 of record VZDJ01000056.1, on the reverse strand, counting down.
TATGATATTTCCCCTCCACCTCCTTTAATTCGCTGATCAAAGAGATCCTTCATCAATAGTTTGAATTTACAGGATGTTTGCAAACTTTTCCTTCTAGGAAGGCTTTGCTTATAGCTATGCTCATGTGGGTTTTGTCTTTGGTCACCCTGGGACTGCCAGGACAAGCTGCAGTCCTGCCTTTATTTAGCAGGGCCAGGGTAGGTTTGTAAACTGTCAAAGTTAAACTGGAAACATACCCCAAACCTAAGAAAACCACAGAACACAAAGGCATTTGTAAACTAATGTAATTACTTTCCTCAGTGCCTTTGAATAAAGTTGGCTCCAGTTTAAAGGGTTTTTTCTACCCTGTTTTTACATTATGTTTTTTCCTTTCTCCTGGTTTCTTTCTTTTTTAATTTTGACCTCCCCCTCTTCCCCTCCTCCCTTTTAGCATCAAGCAGCTGTTAATTGCCAAAACGTATATCAGTTTTTGTTATCAAAACTTGGTGTTTGGACATTTTCCTTATGAAGGTGAGAATAACACCTTGGGAATTTGCTGTGCCAGGTTCTGGTAGCACAGAGCCTGTCCTGAGTGGAACCTCCCTGGGGCAGGATGGAGCTTGCCCAGCCTGCCAGTATCCCATGGCACCTAGCACCCACAGCTGTCCCCATGTCCAGTGCACTGGCCAGGCCATCCCTGTGGCATCTGTGACCTTGTGATGTTCTGAAGCCTTATTTTAACTCAGCGTGATGTTTTCCAGTCTCCTTTGGGATTTCTCTCATCCAGATGTGAGCAAAATCAGAGTCAAGTGGGACAAGGGGGGAAACCGAGGATGAAACCTAGCCCAGCCCCACAAGGGGCTCCTGTGTGTTAATGATGCTTGTTGGGATAATCACGGGCAGAGCAGATCTGTTGCAAGGGGAAATAGGAGGATGCAGCGCTGCTGTGTTGTACAGCAGAAGTATTTAATAATAAAACAGTTACAGATACTGCACTGTTTAAAGAGGAAATGTTATCTCTCCGGGGTCATTGCCTGCTCTGTTATCCTTATCTGGGTGCAACTCCTATTGCAGAGCCTGTAAGGGCAGTGAGGAGCCATCAGCAGCAGGAATGTGGGGGGTCTGGCCCTGGCCCTGCAAGGCTCACCAGCTACAAGGCTTGTGCGTGCTGCAACACAGCGCTGGATGGAGGAGGAGTTACTTTAGCATAAAACAGTGACCTTTTGTACAAAAGCAAAGTGCAGACTGAGCAGTTTCAGTTTTCCAGCAAGTTAACACTTTCTGCAGGCTTTTTCCCTGAAAAGCCATATCGATCTAAGAATCCCCTTTTCCTTCTTTATTTTTGAGCATCGCACAGGCCTGTGCCAGCTCAGCTGCCAGCTGCTCCCACAGCAGGCCAGAAATGCTGTCAGCAGCCAGCTGGGCACAGAGGCAGGGACACTGGCAGCCTGTGACCCTCCCACTCTTGGGTCTCCCATCCAAGGAGCTGGGTTAATGCCATGGAAACAGGTGATGGATGAGGGAGTGTTACATGCACAGGCCTGGCCCAGAGGGTGTCAGCCTGGGCAAGGGCTGTCCTTCTGTTCTTCATCTGCCCTCTGGATGGATCTCATGGGATAGAAGTAATGTCCCAGGTAAAAGGATCTGTGCATCCCTCTGGTTCAAGTTTTTCCCCAGAAGGGGATGGTGGCTGGAGAAAGCCCTTGGCAGGCATAAGGATTTTCTCCCCATGAGATGTTCCACAGGCCCTGGACAAGGACTGGCAGCTGCCTCTGGTCCATGCTCTCCATGAGCACTCCAGTAGAAGGTCCCCTTGGCTGATGCAGATCCAAAGCAAACCCTTTCAGGTTATTTCAGGCAACAGAACACAGGTCGGAGCCTGTTGTATTTATTTTGTTTTGCTTCTCAAACCAAATTGCCCATCCCTGCCAAGCTATGTTGCTGGTGTGATGGGAACCAGTTCCTGCAGTCCTGCTGAGATTAAATGGAAAACTTCCCAGCGGAAGCAGGAGCAGAGCTGGGCATGTACGTCCTGCTGGATTGTGCTCCGGGAAGGCAGCACCCAGGCAGCTGAAGGAAGAGCTTCCATCCTTGGGTTTTGCCCAGGGTGAGCGTCTCGGGCCTCGTTGCTTTAGTAATTTGGCAGCTCTTCAAAAAAAATGTAATTTATGGTCTCCACCAACTTCAAGGACTGGGTGGGCAAAAAACCTCGTTGGGAGAAATCAAAACACAAGCTAACCAATGTGAGTGCAGGGCACAGCAAGCAGCCTCTCTGCGCGTGGGGAGTTTGGCAGGAGAAGGCAGCAGGAGTCTGTGCCGGCCGGGTACACACAGCGTGGCCATGTGGAACCCTGGCAGCCCAGGAAAGGGTCTGGTGTGGCTGCTGGGGTGTTGCTGGGAGATTTTCAACTGCAAACTGCTACGGACTTGCTGCATGAACTTAGGGAGCTCATTTAACATTGTGATGATGCAATTAGTCCTTTGCAATGTGTGTATTTGCTACCTCGTGTAGCATGTCATAGGAATTTTAATGTTTTTTAATATGTTTTGATGTCCCTGGGATGAAGGATGCTCTATAAATGCAAAGTAAGTATTCTTATGTTTGTTTTCTTTTTAACATAACAAAATACTTTGCAGCAATTTTTTCTTTGACAGTTTCCATAGCTGGTGGGTCTGTTTCTGCTGAGCCTTAGCAAAACAAATTTAGGGTTTTGCAGTGGCATATCCTCAGCAGGTTCCTCAGCTTTGCAACACAAGCAGTTCCATTGTCATCAGCACTGTGGACCTGTGTGTGGAAATCTGCTAAAATCTCCCTTTCTGGAAAACCTGATGATGGGGAAAGGTGGATGGTGACATCAGTCTGGGAGGAACCATAAATTGAGAAAACCACTGGAGCAGTTCATGCTCACAGGTAGTTCTGAATGAGAGCAGGGAGTGAGATAAATGCAGAGCAATTATTCCTGAATAAAGCTAGGTCTGGATAGTTATTCTGGAATAAAAGGGTATTTCTTCCTGTAGAAAATAACTGTGCGTGAGCCACCCCCATCAGCCTGTGAGCCCATGGGTGGGCTCCCCTGCCAGCCAGCCCTGTGTGACCAGCCTGTGTCCCCGTTCCTCCCAGTGACCCACAGAAGCTTTCCATCCATCTGCAGATGCTGTGGGGCTGTGCAGGCAGACAGGGCTTCTCTGCAGAGACCTGGCCCAGGTGGTGCTTTCTAGGCCAAAGTTCAAAGCATGCAGTGAGGGAAAAAGCTGATCAGAAACCACTGCAAAGGAAGTGTTATTTGGGAAAAGCCCTGCGTAAGCTGCAGGCAGTGCAGCCACTCCAAAATGAATTGCTGATAGCTGAGGGAGCATCTCGGGGCTAATCCCACCGTGGCAAAGGCAGAAAGCTGTGCGCACTGGGAGAACAGCCTGCATCTCTCTAGCCAAGAGCAGTTTTAAGGATGCCAGCCAGCCTTCTGTTTCTGCCCAAGCATCCGGAGACGTCTGGGGCTGCAGTGAATCCCAATCCCAGCTGAGCTTTCCCTTACCTTTACCTTTTCCTGGTTCTTCCCAAGGTGTTCAACGTCACCGTGGTCATTACAGAGCAGATCCTCAGCCAGCGAGTCCCCTCCCGGTGCTGGCCCGGCCCCTGAGTGCACATCCCAGGTGTGGCAGTCGGAGGAGAGATGCTGGGATTTAGGGTGTGCTTCCTCTCCGGGCTGCACTGCGCTCCCAGCGTCGGGCACGCTGTTCCTCTGCCTTTTTAATAGCTGATTTTAATTACACGCTCTGAGACGAAAGAGAAAAAAAACTAAGCCTTCCAACAGATATTATCTGCTGTTTATTTCCACAAATCGCAGCAGAAAAAAGCCCGGAGGGGTTTGATGGAGGTGGAGGCTGAGATAGCCAGCAACACGGAGACTGCTGGGGCGCAGCCTTCTTAACCTCCCTGCCGAGGCAGGTGCCGACACATCCCCGCAGCCGGCGCAATGCTCACGCTATGGAGGCTGACAGAGCAAACGGTAACGTGCCCACCTCGCCGGGGCTACCACCCCTCTGCCTTGGAGGACAAAAGAAAACAGACCCAGAGCAGCTTCTGGCTGTGTTTCTCTGCTCAGAATCTTCAGGAAGACCCAGTGCTTGCTGCCTCAGGGGGTGGCTGCTGGCCGGGCACAGGGGCATGGGCTCGGCCGGGGAACCCCAGTGCAGTCCCCTCTCTTGCTCCATAGGTGCACCAGTACTACAGCTGCCTGCCCGAGGACAAGGTTCCCTATGTCAACAGCCCGGGAGAAAAATCTCGCATAAAGCAACTTCTTCACCAGCTGCCACCACATGACAATGAGGTCAGTATCCAGAAAATGTCTTTGGACATCAGCAGGGCTGCGGGTGGGGAACGGCTGCTCCTCCTGGGGTTTACTTGTGGGAAGCATGGCTTTCCTTTCTCAACTCCTTTTGCTTTTCAGGGGGTTATACTTGAATTTCAGTCATGCTTCTATTTAAGTTGCTGTATTTGCTCCCTGCTTTGATTGTTGGTGGTAGGGAGTTGTTTGTTTTTAAAGTTACATTTTTTTAAAATCATCTTTCTTCAGTTGTCTGAAATAAAAGCATTTTCTTAGCCCTTAGAGCCCAAGGCCCTGTTAAAAGTGGCTTGGAGTGCTGTTGAGATTATCTAGAGACAGATCCAAAGTTACAAAAGCCTTTTCCCAGGTGCTGCTTCCGACTCACCTTGGAGTGGGAGTGAGTGTGCTGGGGAGGGGCTTTACCTGGGCTCAGCCTCATGAGCTGGGAGAGCCTGCAAGGCTGCAGATTGAGTCAAAACCAGTCAGAGCAAAATAAACCTTCTTACGTCTCAAGACTGATGTAAGGCAGCAAAAGGGGTAAGGTCTTTGACATCCTGATCTCACCAGTGAGAACACTGGCTTCTGGTAACCCACAAAATTTCCCTGTGTAAACAAAAAGAATTATTTTCATGCTGCTTTCTGAAGAAGCCGCTCTGGGAAATACATGCAGGTAACTTGTTTGATCTCGGTCAGATTTTTACAAGTTTGCCTGCATGTGGCTGGATGCCATGGACACAGCACTGTCAGCATGGGGGGAGTTCCAGGCACAAAGAAGGAACTTCCTCCCATACACCCAACCTGCCTGCCTGCTTCCCTGTCAGCTGCTGGAAACAGCCTCTGACAGCAAAAAATCATAAGAATAAATACACACAAATGCTGCTACTGCAGTCCGTTTTCCTGCAAGTTGGACATGCAAGTCTGTGTGTCTTTTCTGCAATCTGGCAGATTTTGCATCCAGTTTCCCTTCATGCTCAGCTTTTTCAACATTCAGGGTGTGCTGGTTGCTCATGTGAATAACCCTGCTCAGCTCCATGAGCCTGCTCTCCCAAGTAACAGAGGGTGGATTGGGTGCTGGTGCTACATTTGACCTCCCTGGCTCTTCAGTTGTATTTGCCATTGAAATGCAACCAGCCAAGAGCTAAGCCTGCAGGATGGAAATAGCCAGGAAAACCTCAGAGTTTTATAAGCTTCAGGGAAATTACATCATTCATTGTTTGTATCCTTTTATTTTACTTATTTCCTTATTACCATGCAATGCAGAGGTTTTGCAAATCAGCAGGTTTGATCCTGTGCTGGAACAATAGTTCACAAGCCACTGGAACTCTGTCATTTGTGCAGAGAAACGGGTCTGTGCTCTAGAAATGCCAGTGGAATATTGTGAAGACTTCTGCCACAGGAGGCTGATGGAGAAAGCAGGAAAACCATCAATCCAATTGCTGGTCTGAGTGGGACTCTGAGAACCCAACTTTTAAAGACATTTTACAAATTGAGCACCCAAAGAGCAACAATCCTCCTGCCCTATTTTCTCATCTCTACCTCTTGAAATTCTGACCAAACCCCAGATAACTGAAGCCCATATACCTTTATTTCTTCAGCCTCCCCACAGCCAAGGGCAGTGGTTTGCAGGGCCCATGAAATGGCACCTCACTTGGTGATGAGCCAGGGACACCCCAGACACTGAGCATCATCACTTGTGTTTTTTAGGTTCGCTATTGCAACTCATTGGATGAGGAGGAGAAGAGGGAGCTCAAACTCTTCAGCAACCAGAGGAAGAGGGAAAATTTAGGGAGAGGCAATGTTCGGCCATTCCCTGTAACCATGACAGGAGCCATCTGTGAGCAGGTGGGTAGTGGCTGATGAACTGGTACCTGCATCACCTAAGTTAAGCATGTCTCCTCTGAAGACAGGCTGAGAGAGTTGGGGCTGTTCACCTTGGAGAAGAGAAGGTTCTGGGGTGCCTTAAAAACCTTTCCAGCACCTAAAGCTGAACACGGACTTTTTACAAGGGCATATAATGATAGAGGGAATGGCTTTAAACTGACAGAGGGCATGTTTAGATTACATGTTAGAAAGAAATTCTTCCCTGTGAGGGTGTTCAGTCACTGCCACAGGTTGCCTAAGGAAATTGTAGCTACTCCATCCCTGGAAGTGTTCAGGCCAGATTGGATGGGGCTTTGAGGAAGCTGGTCTAGTGGAAAGTGTCCCTGCCCATGGCAGGAAGATTGGAACTGGATAATCTTCAGATGCCTTCCAAGTCACACCATTGCATGGCTTAATGACACTCATGGAACAAGCATCTGCCTGTGACCCTTCCAGCTGCAAGTGCTGGGGTCTGTCAGGGCACCTTTCAGGATATTTGACATGGAGTTGTCAGTTCAGCTCCTGGCATTATGCAGGGCAGTGATTGTGAGAAAATCCTGTTGGCAATGGGTGGCAGTGGGGTCACCTCCGTTAATCCCCGGCTTCTCTGACAGTGTGGCGGCCAGATCAATGGAGGGGACATGGCTGTCTTTGCCTCACGAGCGGGACACGGCGTCTGCTGGCACCCTCCCTGCTTCATCTGCAGTGTCTGCAACGAGTTGCTGGTCGACCTGATCTACTTCTACCAGGATGGGAAGATCTACTGTGGCAGGCACCACGCCGAGTGCCTCAAGCCCCGCTGCGCCGCATGCGACGAGGTAAGAGACCAGCATCTGCCACGAGCACTGCTGCCCGGTGGGGTGGCACAGGAGGGTTGGGTGGCATTTCCCCTGCCTCCCTGACTTTTTCATGGAGGCATACACGCCAAACTGATGGCTTGGCTTTGCCAAGGGTTCGAGCAAGCTTTTCCTGAGGTTTCAGGTATTCTTAATTGCAGTCTGCCTAGGACTGTTAGGAGTTAGGACTTCATCTACACACAGGAAGCTGGTGGGTTTCCATGAGTGTTTGCAGTAGAAGCACAGCCCCCTAGCTGAGTGATTTTAGCCCAGCTGGGTGTGGTGATCCTCCCTTCTCCATTTCCTCAGAAGAAGCCCCTGGTGGGATGAGTGCTGTATTTCTTACAAGTCGGTCATGTCTGACTACACGCCGAGCTGAAATAGGCTTTGAGAGAGGCGATTAACAGGCTATAGGAAGCTGAACAAATAGAACACAAAACTAAAATGGAAAACCATACAGAGTTGCCTCTGAGCACTTCTCAAGTGTCAGTCTCTGTTTAAAAGGCTGGTGAAGGAAATGGCTCTGGTTTTTAAAGTTATGAAAACCGTAGTGTGGAAAACCGTATGTACTATAAAATACCACGTCCCATCCTTGTGAGCATGTAATAGTAAATATCTAAGGCTGTCTGCACTTCAAATATAAAGAGCATTGATGTATGTGTCCAATTAAATTTGTAGCGTTACCAGTGAAAGACAACTCGCTCTATTTTTGTGGCTTAAGCTGGGTAATTTTTTTTCACGTACTTCTTATCCCTGCAAATTCTCATTTAATTCTTTCATTCAGCTCATTTTTCAGCATGCTTCTCTTCCCATAAAACATCAAGTACTAATTGTGAGAAACAGTAATTTAGGGATAGGAGGATTTGCAGAGGAAAAGCTTTTGGTGTATCCTGTGCCAACGCAGAGAACCAGGGAGCAGATTTGGACTGCTGGCTTCCTTGGCTTGGCTTTGGAAGTTGAGATGAGGTGGGGATGAGGAGAAGACACAGCAAGAAAGCATCTGCTGAAGACATTTTAGATGGCTGCTTCTCCAGCTTATCCTTAACAGCGCTCTGTGCCTCAGTTTCCCCACTGGTGTAATGACTATAATCACCTTTACAGGCACCTAGGCTGGGGTAGCAGCAAGATGAGGAGCCAACGTAGCTCCATCTTTTTCTCTTCTCTAGAGAGCTGCCACCTTTCCTTGTGCTTTTGCTTATCCTTTGTGGTCAGGTCCCTGTTTCAGACACGGGTAAATGTGTTCCAGTAAGCAGCTGCTCTGTTCTTCTGAAGACCACCAGATCGATAGGTTGTATATAAGTGAGTTTATTACCCTGATCGACCTCTCTGTTTGATGGGTGAGCTTACCAGCACATTACTGCAGCCCTGCCTTAACACTTTGTAGTCTGGGCATGAACATGCTTCTGAGGAATTTGCATTTTAATGGATTTTCCTAAGAAATGATGGGTGCCCCTTCCACAAACCAAACTATGGGAATTTCCCATGCAGGACCCGGGGAAGTTGGCTGTAAAATTTGGAGGTTGCATGAACAAAGGGGCACAGCTGCCTTGCACAGGCAGGAGACACAGAGGTTAGTGTCTGCATCCCGGGTCCCTTTTCTGACCAGCTCTGCTCCACGCTTGTGTTTCTCCCCCAGATCATTTTTGCCGACGAGTGCACTGAGGCCGAAGGGCGGCACTGGCACATGAAGCATTTCTGCTGCTTTGAGTGTGAGACAGTGCTGGGGGGGCAGCGCTACATCATGAAGGACGGGAGGCCCTACTGCTGCAGCTGCTTCGAGTCCCTGTACGCCGAGTACTGCGACACCTGCGCCCAGCACATCGGTACGTGCGGGAGGGCACGGCCCCATGGGGAGCCTGCTTCTGACAAGAGCTGTTGCATTGAGTCCTTGGACTGTGGGGCTGCGGGCAGGACTGTGCATGGCTGGGGCAACCAAATGTGCTTGTGCCTCTCTCACATTCCACCAAGGAGGTAACATGGTGATTTATTTGGTTAAACCAGTGTTTGTCCCTTTTTGTAGTCAGAGAGGGGAGGATTATCAGAGGACAACCTCAGGAGCAGTGGCAGCTAGTGAAAGCCTTCTCTGGCATAATAAAATTTCTCTGGCACATTTTTTTCCCTCTAAATCTCATTTTCCTGTAAACAGCCTGGCTCTTCGACTCAGATTTTTCCCATCCAAGCTTGCCAAAAGATCACATGATTTGATGAGCTACTGTTAGAAAAGATGCTTGTTCATTAGGCATCATTATTGTTTCTGAGCCTTTTTCAATCAACTTGCAGATAGATGTTCTCAGACAGAAAGAAATAATGCATCAGGGTCAATTTATGTTTCTAGAGCAGTGATGTAAAATGCACTTCAGTCAGAGGGCTAGATGTCCCCAAGCTGGGTGGGCTGGGAAGCATCTTGCTGCTCTCTCCAGCCCCCTTTGCCACTTCGCTGAGCACAGTGAGCACTCAAGGCAGCCCTTCCTTTGTCCATGGAGGTGAGCTCACATGTTCAAATACTTCATATGCTGCAGAGGAAAAAAACATTTTGCTCCTGTGCAGCAGCCAGATGGCACAGGGAGGGGAAATGCAGGGTTTTCAGTGAAACACTGGGAGGATGTGTCTACTGTGACCTGCAGCACATCCTTCCCACAAGCTCAGCTGCAGAAAGGTGAAGAAGCAGCTTGTAATGTTTCTTGCGTGGTCCTTTCTCTTGTGCTTCCCCCATCTGCTGTCCTTCACTCCAACTAGCCTGCTGGAGCCTGCTGACTGTCAGGTTTTCAGGGTAAAATATCTGGTTTGGTGCATATTTGCAAATTTCTAGCAAAGGAGGGACTGCAAGCATTTTGCTGCAAGTCGCTCATGGTAGTGAACTGAGCACTGTGCCGATGAGCTACATAAATCAAGAGGTAAGCATGTGATGAAGTCCTTTAAGGCTTGGGTTGGGTAGGTGAGGACAGAGTAAAGAGGCTGCACTCCTTCCTCTGCAAGATGGCTTTGGGCAGTGGAAAAGGAGCTGATAAAATCCCACCCACCATCTTGTCACTCTTGCCCACAAGTGTAGCACTCCCATCTGTGTAAAAGCACTTCGCTCACTATGAGGAGAGGAAAAAAAAAATTTATACTAAACCTAATTTAGCTTGGAATAAAACAGACCATTAACATACTGTTCATTTATAAGTTACCTGGCAGCACTTGGCCCCACAGCGGGTGTGCAGGCACGTGCTGTGCACATGTGGGTGCAGCACCCACCGTGCCAGCCAGCCCACACTGTGCGTGGCAGTTTCTCAGGGAACGAGGGCAGCAAGGGCTTTGGCCAGGAATAGCAGCTTAAACAAGTGTGCAAACATTATAATTGAGGCCTCGGGAGCTTTGCTCACGGCTCTGACTGCGAGCACTGTGCAGATGTTGCTCCCTGGGGTTTGGCTGGTGGGAGACAGACTGTCTGTGTCAGCTCCTTTATTGAACCCAAGGGGGGGCCTGGTGAAGCAACCCAGGAAATGTGGCTGGGTGCAAGGCAAGAGTGTATGCTCGACCCCTGGGGCCAGCTCTTTCCATTCTCTTTTGGAGAAGAGGCCACAGAAGCCAAAATAAAGTCAAGATGGGATGACAGTAGCAGCAAGGGACAGGGGTGTCATCTGCTCTGTTTCATACTTAAACAAGGCAGCACAAATTCCTCATTATAGTTTAGTTGAAGGCTTTTTTTTTTTTTTTAATAAGCAGCATATTGCTTTTACTTCAAGGACTTTATGGAGAATTCTTGCATTCCTTTGCTTTATGATCGGAAATATCCACATTTAATACAAAATAGCTTGAGGCATGGTTCTGCTGCCTTTCCCAACACTGAGTAACTCCCAAGCAAAGGCCTGGAATTAGAATTGGGAAGAATTAAAAACAGGATTAACTTCATTCATCAGAGAAACCCTGAAAAAGGGCTTTCAAGAGCAAGGCTGAGTGCATGTCACACATGGGGATCATACAGTCATAGGATAGTTTGGGTTGGAAGGGACCTTAAAGGTTACCTCATTCCAGCTGCCCACCATCGGCAGGGACACTTTCCACTAGACCAGACTGCCTGATTGCCCATCCAGCCTGACCTTGATGCAGGTGTTAAGTGCAGTGTTAGATGACCCTGACACTGTGCATCTTCTCCCTCTAGGTATCGACCAGGGCCAGATGACGTACGATGGCCAGCACTGGCACGCCACCGAGACCTGCTTCTGCTGTGCCCAGTGCAAGAAGTCACTGCTGGGACGTCCCTTCCTGCCCAAGCAGGGGCAGATCTTCTGCTCCAGGGCCTGCAGCATCGGTGACGACCCCAACGGCTCCGACTCCTCCGATTCGGCTTTCCAGAGCGCGCGAGCCAAGGAATCCCGCCGCAGCGCCAAGATCGGCAAGAACAAGGGGAAGGGCGAGGAGGGGGCACGCAGCCCCTGCAACCAGCTGCAGGTCACCTCCAACCGCCTGTCCACGGATGTGGACCCGCTGTCCCTGCAGATGGATCTGCTCAGCCTGGCCAGCCAGACACCAAGCCTCAACAGGGACCACTTGTGGAGGAGCCGGGATGAGCTCTATCACTATGGGGGAAAAATGGAGCAAAGCCAGTCTCAAACCCCCTTGCAGCTTCTCAGCCAGTGCAACATAAGAACCTCCTATAACCCCACCCAGGTCCCGAGCTCACAGTCGGATATATGGGCAAAACACTTCAGCAACCCAAAGAGGAGCTCCTCGCTGGCCATGAAGAGCCACGGTGGCAGCTTCATCCAGGACTGCAGAGAGGACTACTACTCAGGGAGGCTCCGCTCGCAGGAGAGCTACAGTGACATGTCCAACCAGAGCTTCCCAGAGACCAGAGGAAGTGTCAAAGTCCCCAAGTATGAAGAGGAAGAGGAGGGTGGGATGCCAGCGTCACAGTGCCGCACCCGTCACCCCATCAATGCCCTCAAGTTCACAGAGGACCTGACGCCCACCGAGCAGACTCCCCGGGGCTCCATGGAGTCCCTGGCACTCTCCAATGCTACAGGTATGTCACCCCTGCTCCTGCCACCCTGTGACCACCCCAGTACAGCCTCCATGCAATTGAGTCCCTTGTGTTCCGGTGTCTTCCCAATATGAGGGTGACCAGCAGCTTGGGGACCACTGCTCAGTGACACAGGCTTGTCTGTCAACAAGCCTGACAGTTCCTCTCCATTTGCTTGTTTGTTTACCAAAAGCAGAGCTTTATAGATGGCTGGCCTTTCTGTGCAGCTCAAAACAAATGTTTTCAAGCACTTTAATCCTCCCTTTTGCGAAGAGAGGGGGAAAATCAAGGCCAACTGTTAATGCAGAGGCAGATTTCAGCCTTCAGCACTTGAAGGACTGCTGTCAGCTGCCCTTGTGGGCTAAAAATATTTTTGAATGTTTTGAAATAGACCCAGTTAACCCCTTTTGAATGTTATGCAGTCCTCAAGCACCTGACTAGTTGAAAGAAATTCCTCCCCCTCTATGCACAGTTCTTTAATTCCTCTTCGCCAACCCATTAGTAGAAACTGCAGGGAAAAGCCAGGCAAGATGCTTGTCCCATCAGGCTGAGCTCGTTTCTCATGAGCACATCCCTCATGAGGGTCATATTTCTTAGTCCTCTCACCCCAAACATGTTTGGGTTTCACTGGTGGCTGCAGGGATGGGTGTGTGTGTGCACGGATGTGTCTGTGTGTGACTCTGGTCTGCAGCTGGCGCTGGGCAGCCTCTGTCCTTCCTGCAGCCTGCTCTGCTTCGCTCACCCACCACAGCTCCCACGTCCCTCAGCACAAAACTACTTGGAAAAGAGAATGCTGAGCCTGGTTTGCTCACCAGAGAAACTGGCTTGCTTTTTCTTAGCGGCTTTCCTGGCTTTTCTCTGTTGCAGCCAATCATTTCTTGGATTTGGGCGGGTCCTGTGTCTGAACCCCTGTGAAATGGAGCCCTTCTGCCTTGCTGCTGGCAGGGAGTGGCCTGTGGGGTGTTTGTGCCTGGTCCTGAGGATCCCCCACAGGATGCTGGCAATGGGTGGTGAAGATTGCCAAGCCCATAGAAAGCTGAGCCCCTCTGAATCCCAGTTCTGGGCTCTGCCCTGCCTGGATGGACAGGTTTGCTCTGCTACGCCCATGCCTCCTCATCTGTGCCTGGGGTTTGGTGTGTTTGTTTAGGGCAGCTGCCAGCCCCATGCCAAGATGTGAACAATCCCTGTTTCAGCCAGGATCTCCCTATCCAGCAAGTGGAATAACGGGAGGGAGAGAAGCTAATGGGCTGGGAAGGGTTTTGCTTAAACAGTCTCAGATATACACAGAGGGAAAATAGATGTGAAATGGCGAGGGAATTGGGAATTGCTCTCCAAAATAGCATTTCCCTAAACAAAGCTCCACATTACCAAAGCCTCATGTGTTCCTGAAAACTTGTGTTGTGTAAACCCCTTCGGTACAAAGAGTCTTGAGCAACACCAAGCTTGGATGAGCAATCCCTGAGCAGTGGAGAGGTTGTTGCATGCTTTGGAGCTGAAGTGTAACATATTATTGGGGATATAGGTCAAGACAGAGAAAATATGGCCTTCAAATCAAAGTGAAAATGATTCTGCCTTTCTTTTTAGAAACCCCTTTTTAAAATGCTGGGAGGGAGCTCCCAAAGGCATCTGTCCACCATACAGAGCCAGTCTGAGTTTCCTCAGGGGCAGCGACTGTCTTAATGGCTTGCTGCTTTCCTGCTTTCTGGAGCAGATGCTCAGCGTGATGGGGCTTGCAGTGAGTGTTCATCGTTCCTCTGCAGAGTGAGGTGATAATGTTTTTATTAATGTGCAACGTTCTAATAATTTCCCTTGCTCAGGGAGCTGGCTCAGCTGAGCTAGGGGCACTGCAGCAGCAACAGGCAGCTCCCCCAGGGCCATGTCTGCAATTATGGAGGACACAATTATCATCCCATTTAATTGGCAGTGTTTTGAGGACAGGGGGATTTGGTGACCTCGATGAGGTCTGTGAGAGAGCAGGTTTTTGGGCAGGTGATGTCAGGGCACAGCACCCCGCTGCCTGGCTTTTCCCACCCCTGCACTCCCTGCTGTGGCTGATCAAGATCCCCATGCAGCTGCCCCCATCCACAGCCCAGGGGTCTGGCTCACCCCATGTCCTTCACCCTGCATCCTCCAGTTCTGCTTTGCCAGAAGCTCCCAGGCATCCACGTACAAACTCCCTTTGAGCTACCAATGCTGAACAGTTGCTCCACCTTATAAAGTGAAATAATTAACGCTGCATCCATCTGAGGTTTTATGGCATCGTGGAAAACAGTCTGTTTTTTTATAGGGAGCTGAAGGGCGAACAGTCCCTGACCTGGAGAGCACATGTTAAAAGCTGGTACCTCCCTGGCAGCGGATTTTGCTGTGATGTTTCTATTACAACTTAACTGCTAATTAGCCGGAGACAGTCAGTAATGCAGATAACTCAGGGCTGGCAGCAGTAATCCCTGTCCTTTGGCCGGAAGACTGCCTGCCGTGAGCAGATGTTGTTCCCTGTAATATTTCAGGGTCAGCCATTGTGTGGGTCAAGATCTATGTGACCCCAATCTCCTGCAAGACCCCAGGTTTCCACCTCACCAAAAGGCTCTATTTAATCGCTTTAAAGCCAATTCCTCATGGGTTAGTAAAGAGGTGAGACACCGTGTTAATTCTGAGCACGTGCCCTTACAGTGCTGGCTTGTGCTCTGCTGTCACCCTGGGCAGTAGTGCACCACCACACATGTGAGTGGCAGAGGTGGCTGTGACCCTGCTTGTGCTCTGTGTTGGCGTTTGAATTAGGTGGGAGTGTCTCTGGTTCGTGCTGGTGTAATTGCCACAAATGCTGATGGGATTTAAGCATATCTAGTGTCAAAGGGCAGTGTCTCCTGCTGGTGGAGGGCACCTCCCCTTCCATGTTTCTATATGAAAATCCCTATTCTGCCATCAGCTGAAGGATACATACAACAGACTCCAATCTATTTGAAAATCCCCATTCTGCCATCAGCTGAAGGGTACAACAGACTCCAATCTGCTACGGCTTCTTAGAAACTGTATCCTCCCGCACTACATGGCTAGTAGATGGAGAAGCAAAAAGGAAACAGTATTTCTCAGACTGTTTTCTAAGAAAGAGCTCATTTTTCTTTTATATTATCTCTTATATTGTGCTTCCTTTGTCTACTTTTGGGCGTTTGGGGTGGTTGTTTTTTTTTAATGGCAGTAACAAGAACAGAAACCAGTGGATCCTGGAGCAGTGTTTGCCTTGTAGCTCCCTGCATTAAGCAATTGGGACGATGCTAAGATGGAATTTGTCCAGGAAGGTTTGCTTATGATGAGAAGCCTGATCCTACCAGAGGTTAATCACTTCCCAAAAGATACTTAGCCCATCAGCCCTGCTCCCTCTGTTTGTGTTTCCCTCCAGAAAGGTTTTGCAGTCACTGCAGGTCTCTAGCCAGCGAAATTGGAAATCAAGAGCTGATCTCTGCTGATGCCAAGCAGTTATTTCCAGAAAAAGACAGCTGGTCAAATAGCCCACTTAAGAAAGTACCTGCAGGCTAAATGTTGTTATCTGGAAACATTCCCTTTGTGTGCTGCTTGCAGAGGGCAGAAGCCTTTTGGAGGTAGAAGTCACATTGAATGGTGACACTGCTGTATGCAAAAGGAGAAATAGATTTAAGGATTCTTTGAGAAAATGAGTTTGGGTGAGGGGAACATCTGTCACAGGTGTAAATTCAGTTTAAAAATACGTTAAATTGGTGCTGTGAAATGTGATTTCACTAAGATGGCACACACTGCTCCTGTCATCTGTGTTGTGTGATGCCCAAAGACCCCAGATAGTTTATTTTTTCAGGACTAGACAACAACTGTGATATAACCAGAAAATGGGGAGAACAGGAGTGATCCCTGCATGTCTGAGCTGCAGTGGCCTGACAGCATCATCTGACTGGACTGTCTTCAGTCCCTTTTCTTCCTCTGCCTGCAGAGGAGCTAAAAGCTGCAGGGCAGGTGAGGGTAAGAATGGAGAGACAATTAATTAATGGAGAGACATTAATTAATGGAGAGACATTAATTAATCCAGCCTCTCCTGCACTGGGGGCTTGGGAGCAGCTCCTGAACACCCTCAGGAATGGCAGTGAGGGGTCTGGATGCTGGTCTCCCTCCCTGTGTGCTCCTCTCTCTCCTGGGCTGGAGAGGGCGGCTTCCCCAAGTGCTCCAGCTAAGTTACATAATCCAGAAAGTGCCATATTGGCTGTTCCTGAGTTTTTCTATGAAAAAAGGAGGCTCCCAGCTCTCCACCATGTTCTTATCACTCTCGTTCTCCCAGACACAGCCAGCACAAAACTGCTTCAAAGTTGGAAGATCAGATCCCTGGGGGGAATTATTGCAATTTTGAGGTACAGGTATAACATTTCCTAATACAAGGCAGGTGATTTCAAAACCGATGTGAAGATAAAGGTTTTCCACCCCAAAGGCCCAATGCCAAATCACTGTAAAACTGTCAGGAACATTTCTTCTCCCCCTCACTTGCCTTTTGCCACTCAACAGTGGGAGGTTTGGTGTGCCTGCTGCGGGGGCCAACCTCTTCACCCCTTCAGAGTCACACATGGACAGTGCAGAGCAGGTGGGGTAATGCAAACCAGAGGGAGAACCAAAATGGACTTCTGGAAGATGTTATTGGGGAAGCATCATCCCCAACATGGCTTGTTGGCCATCAGCTGGGGAGGACACAGGAGATGGGAGTGCTGATAAAAGAGTTATAGGGGGTTTCTGGGTTAAAATCCAACCCTTTTCCAAGCAGCACCCACAGAGAGGGACTTCTTCCACCAAGCTGGAAAGGACTGATTGGGTGGGAAATACCCAATGACATCCACAGGTCACACACGGAGATGCACCACGGGAGGCTGGTGGGACTGTGATCCACTTGGTGGGGGCTCTGCCTTCCCCCACATTGTTTATTTTCCATGATTTCCAGTTACATAAAGCTTCTGCTTTATTTCTGCATGCCCCGAGGTCGCTCAGAAGTGAGACGGGGCTGAGTTATAAACAAAGCTCTGTGCAGGCTTTCTTCTTAAATCTCTTCTAGTTCTATGGACTGACCTTGAAATAAACCCTGCTTGAGGGGTGGTGAGGATGCCTGATGCTGTGTGAGAGACAAGGCTCTGGCACAGGGGGCTGGACAGAAGAGATGCTGTGCTGTACCCTCCTGTGCATCTATAGCTGCATTTAAACACTGGCTGTCGGGGCTGGGCACTGGGTTTTGGTGCTGGCAAGCACCTTTATGGGGCTCTGTGGTGAGAGCTGTGCTGCACCAGATGTGTGTGTCTGCTGTGAGAGATGTTAAGGCAAGAAGCAAGCGTCAGCACAGCCCTATTTGTTTGCAATATCCTATGTCAGGATATTTTGCATTCCCTGGCTGCTGCTCCCCTGCAGTGGGATGCTGGCTCACCCCGTGTTAGCATAGCTTCACGGGGAGTTTGATTTAATGGGGGCTGGGAGCTGCTTCCCCTCATGGGGGGCTCCATTCCCAGCCTCACACCCAGCCCACGCGCTCTCTGCGGCCTCTCTGCTGTCATTTGCTGAGTGCTTTAATAATTCATAATGCAACCTGCAGCCCCTGTTTAGCAAAGCACGCAGTGGGATTGAAGCACCTCCGAGTGCTTTGTTGTGGCAAGGTTGTAGAGGTGATGTTCACCAGGGGTATCTTTGTGCTGTCGCTTTGCTTATTCGGGTGTTATTTCCCTTGGCAGTATTTATGGGGTAAACATGGTTCTCAGGAGGGGTGGGGACAGACTTCAGAGGGGATGGTACGGGGTGTTCTTAGCGAAACTGAATGTTAACCACAAACCTGCTTGGTTTTCTTGGTGCTGCAGCTAGCTCCAGTTCTATATCGAGTACCCACAGCAAAGCTGCAGCTTTCCCTTGTGCTCATTGGAAAAGTGTGTGTTTCCATGGTTCCGGGGTGAAGTATTGAGCCTGGCAGCCCCATGCAGTGGAGAGCAGCAGCAGAAAAACCTGCTGTGTCTACGTGTGCTGTGGTGCTGGCACCAGTCTGGCTCCAGGACAGCCACTGGCCGAAGCACCGTGCTGGAGGCAGCAGCGACATGAGCCTCTGGGGCAGCCAACAGTGTATGTGTTCAGTATCATGCAGAAGCAAATTTTGGTGGGATCAGCATGTTCTTTCAAGGGTTTGCACCCTTGGAATGGTCTTGGTGATGTGGTAACAACCAGGCCATGGGCCAGAGCAGGGCTCCTGCTCCCTTGGATGGCCTTAGGAAACAGATTCTCACATTTCTTTGTTAGGAGAAAGGGCTGCATGGTGGGGTCTCACCTCATGTGCTCTTCCAGACTGTGGCTCTCTTGGGTTATTAGCTGTGTTCCCAGATGAAACACTTAATTAAGTGGGAGCTGCAACAGCTGTACGTAACTACTGGTAACTCAAGAAGATGGGGCCTCATGGATGGGTGTAGCTCTGCAATGGCAAATGACCTCAGGAGACAAGGGCTGGGGCTCCCTTCACCCCATCCAGGGCATTGTGGGACCAGGAATCTGGAGACACCCTGCATGTGCCTGGCCACCCACTGCCTTTGGGTGCCAGGGAAACCCTCCAGTGCCAGAGCCTGCCCCAGCCACCTTCTGCTGTGATCACACGGGAAGAGTTTTCTTCTCCAGTCTGAAACTTTAGTTGCAGGAGTCAGCAGACCTGGAGGATAATGTGTTCCCTCCTCTTTGCAAGCATTTTTTCTGCCTTTTAAGGTTGTTACTATATCCCCTTCAGCTTTCTGTCCTCTAGACTAAACAACCTCTGCTCTTTCAAACTTTATTCCCAGGTTATGTTTTCTAGATGAAATTTTTTTAGACAAATGGTTATTGCTATCCCCTGATCTCGCTGCGGTCAGACTGGAGCACTTCTGGCTTGTTCCCACTATGCCTCCTGAGGTCTTGTGGCTCCACAGAGGACCATAGAGAGGAACATTTTGAGACCTTAGAAAGATTAATCTGGGCCAAGCCCTGCTCATGATGCCTTGGCATAAATGTAAAATTCAGCCTGGAGACACCTTTGTGTTCTGCTAGGATTATAGATTGCATCCTGGACCTGGAACCTGCTGTGGGCACTGTAAGAGCCATGCAGAGCTCTCAGTGCCTTCAGCTAGAAAAGCACAGCTTTGCTTCTGAGTGAGTGGAATAAATCTTTTGCTGTCACCATGAGCAGATAAAATAAAGTTTCCCTCTCCCAGCTGCATGGTTTCCTGGGTCACTTCAAAGTGTGGCTCCCAAAAAAAGACTTGTCCATGTGCAGCCTGCCCAGTCTACCAGGGAAGACACATATTGCCCTCAGCATGGAGCCTTTTTCACTCTGTCATATGGAGAGAAAAAGCCATTGGATGTTGGATTGGCTTTGCATCAGACTCTCCTGAGCACAGGCTTCATCACACCCCAAGTTCTGTGTACTGGCAATGGTGATGGACATGTTCAGTGCTGGATTCCTCTTACAATCAGCATTTTCCCAACAAATCAAGATCTCAGAATGTTTGTGCTTAATTATAATCAAGCTGTCTGAATGATCAGCCAGAAACATCCCCGTGACTGATTAAACCTTGCACTCCAAGTGTGAGCCATTCACATGGTCACAGGATACGTGTCTGAACTCACTGGCCTGTGCTGCCTTCTAAGGGAAAGAGACTAAAGCACTCATAGTTGTCTGCTGGAGGTGTGTGAGGGGCTGGAGACCCCTGTCCTGCACAAACTAAACCAGTGAAGCTCTGGCTCTGCCCTTCCCGAGCCGGAGCGCCTTGCTTATCACAGCTTGCCTTACTGTACACAAAAAGAAACAGGTTTCCCTCCTGGTTGTCCTGCTTGATCTTGGCCACATCATTCCTGCCTGTAATGTGCAGGATACAGATGGGTCTTACTTAATCCAAAAATACTGTTTCGCTCTTGCCATGTCTTCAGAGCCTGTGCTCAGACGTTCATTTTATTCTTGCTGGATGCAGGACCACAGGAGGGAGATGGCTGTGAGGGGCAGCTGAGACCCACGGGTACCATCTGATCTGGCTGGTGCTGGGAGCAAAGCACCAGCTCATGCCACACCCCTGTGAGTGAGGCAAGGTCAGCCCCTTTGTAATGATGCTGCCAGAATCAATCTGTTGATGCCACAGAAGCGTCCTGTGGTGCTGGAGCTGTATTTCTGCACAGCACTGCTGCTGCTCGTCCTTATTGCGGAGCTGCATCAGCTCCCTTAATGAAGTGCTGCATAAATGTCACCGAGGGCTCATTTTCCTTAGTGTCAGCTATTGTCTGACAGATGTGATTAAGGCCACATTGGGCTGTCAACAGCCATGATTCTCATTGTGATCAGCTCTGCCAGCAGTCCCGCTGTTGCTCCGGCTTTTCAGGAAGTCTTTGTGCATGTTACCGAGTTGCTTTTCCCTCCGCAGGGGCTGCTGGGCTCCTCCACAGTGGCACAGGAGGGACATGGGAGCAGTGCCTGATGTGATAGATGCCTTCACTGGCTTCACAGGCAGAAAACTGCAGCTCCAGCAAGGAGGAGAAACATAATGGGAGTGTGGAGTGTGGGTAGGCAGGTCTTCAGAGGGGACAGGAAGCCCATCCAGGGCTTTTTCCAAAGGGCAAAGGGTGGGTTTGGGCTTGCTCACTCAAAGTCAGCGTGACTTAGGGAGGAAAAAAGAAAGCATGAAGTTGATTTGAAAAGTATGTCGTCTTCAAAAAAAAACCATGGCTTTTCCTTCTTTTTAAGCCAGCCTCTCCCTCTTCCTGTGGCGTTCAGGGATCACCTTCACTTTACCTTCCTCTGTAATCATAAATTCCAAAAACATCCCCATTAACAGCAGAAAAGCAAAGAAGCTGGGACTCAGAGAGCAAAACCAAGCCATGTGAGGGCCAGTAGTGGCTAAAGCTCTCCCTGATGCCACTGAGAGCAGGGTTTGGAAAACGCTGCCCAGCTTTGCAGGATCTATTGATCTTTTCAAAGCTGAGACCAAGGAAACCCTGAAGCTGCACATGAATGGGGTTAGTGACAACAACCCTTGTTCTTGCTCAGGTTTAGCAGCAGCAGCTAATGCCTAAGGAGCTGAGCTCTTGATGAAATGCGGTCAGCTTTTGTTAAAGGAAAAAGGGCTTTATTCTTGAATTGTTGGCTGGGTGGTTATTTTTTATAATTAATTTACAGTCATAAATTGTTGGTGATTGCATAAAGGCTGTGCGTCATGTTGGAAATTCTGCTGACGGTGCACAGTTCTCTGTGTTGGGTCTGCACTGGGATGTTGTGCAGAGGGACAGGGAGAAGGGTGCCAAAGCAAACATTCCGCATTTGATTTGGGATGGAACAGATTTCCTTTGAAATATCTTGCGAAACATCTTGTCCTGAGCTTGCAGTGCAACCACGGACTGCTGCCAGTTGTCAAGCCAACGGGGAGATAGTCAGAAAATAGACAAGAAACACCCATAAAACAAGCCAAGGACCAGGGCACCATGAGGTGCATTGAGTTTCTGGCTGACAGGCAGGTGCTGAGGAGACACCGCACTTCTTCCCTGCTTCACCTGCAAGGCGAAGGCTTCCTGGGCTGAAGGAAAGCACCTTTCAGGAGCTCAGGGCTTGCTGACACATTGGAGAGATCTAATGGAGCCTTCCCAAGCAGGGCAGCCCATCAAGGTGGAGCTCACGTTTCTGGCTCCGGCCCATACACAACTCCCTGCATATCTGCAGGGATAGTCTGACCCTCCCACTGTCGTGCTGCTCACAGAGAGCTCCAGCAGACCCTCTGGTGCTTGGGCATTTCCTGGGAAACCCAACTTTGATCTCTCCATGGGTGTCATTCAAGGGACCTGTGAGGTTCAGCATAGTGACAACCCTGAATTAAGTCAGTGGCCCCATTTTCATCTGCCAATAACATTGTTTAGTCCTCCAAAATGTGTTGTCATTGCAGAAGGTGTGAGTGCTGGATCATGGCACCCTAGTTAGCTCTGTGTGCAGGAGGCCTCAGGTTACCTCTGACGCATGATTTCTCCCTGGCATCGTTGGTTATTCCTATCAAGTCACAGACAGTGTAGACATATGGGAAAGGAAGTCGTGAAAAGCAGCTTGGAGTCCAACTCAAAACACCTTAAATTGGTGTGATTTCCCCAAAGGAGGAACTGCCTGGTCTTTAAAAAAAAATAAAAGTCCTCCTCTTAAAAAGGGCTTTTCAGGACAGAATCGATACCACTGAGTTACTTTTTAAAGCAAAAGTCTTGAGCCAAAAACAGCCTCCACTCTGCATCTCCGCTGCCAGAAAATTCTCTTTCTTAACTTCTTTTTTTTTTCCCTTTGCCCTTTTCCTGCAAAGGTCTCTCAGCAGACGGTGGAGCCAAGCGCCAGGAGCACCTCTCCAGGTTCTCCATGCCTGACCTGAGCAAAGACTCGGGCATGAACGTCTCAGAGAAGATGAGCAACATGGGCACCCTGAACTCCTCCATGCAGTTCCGCAGCGCCGAGTCCGTGCGCAGCCTGCTGTCGGCGCAGCAGTACCAGGACATGGAGCCCACCCTGCACAACCTCGCCAGCCCTCTCGGCTACCAAGAGCGGCCGTTGCACGGGAGGATGCACCAGAGCTTCGACTACGGCAGCGGGGTGCCCGGGGGCAATCTGGGGGCGCAGGAGATCCCCAGGCACACCCCCATGAGCGAGCGCACGCGCCGGAGAACCGTGCTCCGGGATGACGACCGGCACTACCGCCCGCACCGGCCCCGGCGCTCCCGGCGCTCCCGCTCGGACAACGCCCTGCACCTGGCCAGCGAGCAGTGCTACCGCCTGAAGGAGAGACCCTCGCTCCGAGCCAGGGACGACTACGACCCCTTCATGCACCAGAGGAGCTGCAGGGAGACGATGGAGCAGGGTCCCTGCAGGGATGTCTACGGCCGCTGTCCCCGGACGGTGTCGGATCTTGCCTTGCAGAACCACTTGGGCGAGAGATGGGGGCCCTACTTTGCCGAATACGACTGGTGCTCCACCTGCTCCTCCTCTTCCGAGTCCGACAATGAGGGCTATTTCCTCGGGGAGCCGATCCCGCAGCCTGCCCGCCTCCGGTACGTGACCAGCGAGGAGCTGCTGCACAAGTACGGCTCGTACAGCATGCCCAAGTCTTCCACGGTTGGGGCCAGGGGACAGTTGCACAGCCGGAAAAGACAGAAGAGCAAGAACTGTATCATATCCTAATGGCATCCTTGCCAGGCACCTTGGGAGAATGTAAATTAACTCACGATCTTGCACTGTTTTAGATCATGTAAGTGCTTTTATTGTAACAAAAGAAAGGCCCGAAGAGTAGGGATTTGTAAGAAGGTTGTAGACTGGCTTCTATAAATAGTCATAATCCTGGGCACGGTGAATATATTTTGCACATCTTACTTTGGAGATAAAAATTTTAAAAGTTCACTTTAGCCTGTAATATTTACCCAGTAGTTTCTCTTCCTTCTCCCAGATACTGCCACCCCCTTGAGCTCTGTTTGTCCGTACGTTTTGGTTGCCACTGTTGACTCTCAGCATCAGTTTGCTGGTAGCTTTTGCTTTCCATCACATTTTTGCTTTCCATTAGCCATGTTGGTAGGTGATTTGTCTCTTGGACAGTGTGGGAGCCTAAGTTATTTCCATGATTGTTGTAAATGCGATGTAAATGAGAGTTTGGAGAAAATATTTTTGTATTTTGTAATATCAGAGGAATTTCTATATCTTAGGAGTCACTGGGAAAATGCATGCACATTCAGAATTGTTTTCAGTCAGAGCTAACCAAACAGTACTTTGGACCCCCCCTTCCATTTCATCATCAAACTCCTTAAGTTTATCAGTGAGAGTCTGAGTTTTCATTGGTTTTGAGGGGGTTTTTTTGTTTTAACCCTTTTTTTCTGTTCATTTGTTTTGATCCTGGTCAATAAACAGAATGTTTTTTCATTCATTAAATCTTGACAAGCCTCAGTGGCATTTTGAAGCCTGTGATTTGCAGGTACACTCCATCAGTCAGATACAGGAACCCATGACAGCTGAAAAAGGGACTTTTTTTTATTATTATTAAATAGGAAACACCAGAACTACCAAATGTCTGCAACATTGTAAATTACCAAAGCTGGAGAAGGAAATTCACACCTCTGTAGAGAACGCTGAAGTTACTAAACATTGAACTATTATTTGGAGTAAATAAAGTGTAAATGGTGCAATTGTGTGATGTCAGCATGACGTTGTTTTGAATATAGACTTTGTCTTATGGTGCTCTAGTCTCCTGGGTTATGTTAAACTGCTGTTCATTACCAAGTGGAAGTCTCAGTATTGCCTCCTGCCTAAGACGTATGAGAACACCTGCAAACTGCTCCCCACAGGCCCCTCCTGCCCGGCAAGATGCCCTCGCCCCTCTGGGGCTGTTAGTGGCCAGGGCTTGTCCCCTGGGGGGCTCAGCCCCAGGGCCAGGACAGCCCCTCTCCGTGGCAGAGGGCCCCTCCATAGGGCTCAGCTGTGTTGTATTCTGGTGGATGTGAGTTTGTTCTCTGTGTGCTTTAATCCATTGGGGTTCCGCCATCCCAGCGTGTCCCAGCTGCAAGCCAAGGCCAGGTTGTCCCAGTGCTTTCCCAGAAAGGAGCAAGTTTGCAAAAGGGGCTCTTGGCACCCAAAAACACCTGGGGGGGGGGNGGGGGGGGGGGGGTTAAGATAAGGCTGGGCTTTGAGCCACAGGAGGGCTGAGAGCTTAACCAGCTGGATTGCTCTTGCCCCATGTGCTGCTGGCACCTCAGGGTGTCCCTGCATCCTGGGGCCAGCCCCTTCCTGCACCCTGGGAATGTGGATTCTGCTGCAAGGATGGCACTGGCAGCCTTGGGCACACACAGGGACACCCCCCATGCCTACTCAAAGCAGCAGATGCAGAAAAATCTGGAAGATGGATGTCTCCATACCACAGACTATTGCTAGGAATTTTTTTTGTTGTTTGTAAAGGGCAATGTGATAATTATTATTCCTTTAAAAAGAAAAAGAAATGATACTTAAATATATTTAAAAAAATGTTTTTTCCAGTTGGAATAAATGGAAATATTCATCCAAATGGAAGAGTCTCATGTATGTTTTTTGCTCTTAAGGAGTGTTGGTTAATCATTAGTAGAAAACGTGATTTTTACTGAGCTGGTCTTGCAATAAAAGCACAAGAACCAGGTCAGCTCCATCGTCAACATGGCTTTGGTGGGCAGGGAAAGCTGGTGAAGGAGTATCTCCTGCACACCACACACCTTCCCCAGGGTCAGTAACCTGGTGTGGTAACACCTGGACCCATCATTTGTTGTTAAAAAGGCCACATCATAGATTCGTTAAGGTTGGGAAAAAACTCTAAAATCATTGAGCAAGAACAACCCAACACCACCGTGTTCACCATTAAAGGATATTCCCAAGAGCCATATCCACACAGCTTTTGAACATTTCCAGGTTGCCTTGAAATCTCCTGGTAAAAGCCAGCAACAGCTCAGCTGAAATCCCTGCTGGGCCTCTGGCGTACTGGGGGAGACTATCAACCTGAAATGTATAAATAACAGCCTTTTCTTAGAAGTTCACTTGTTTTTCAAAACAGACCTGCTAAGCTGGATAGAGGTATTGCTTATAGTGACAAATAATGACACTATAACTACAGCTTATTATATAATTGGAATTTAATATGTACAGTTTAATTCATTGTCAGTGATTAAAAGCACAACGTCTGTCAGCTCCAGTACAGCTGAGCTGCTCTTGTGCAGCAGGAGCTTGGATTGCTCAGCAAATGGTAAAAAACTAATCCCCAGCTTTCCCCCTTTCCCTGCTTGCTCCCTCTGCCCAGGGGTAACAGAACAAGTTTAGAGACTCCTTGCAGCAGAATTGCAGCTCTCTGCACATGCAATTTTTCTACTAAAATCCCAGGCACAGTGCCTCTGTTCACACGATGGTTTTGCTGCTGGAGGCAACTCTTCAAAATTTCGTTCTCACTGCAGAGCATCTCCACACCCCTCGAGCAGATGGGCAACAAATGGGGGAGAAAAGAGTGTATCAGGTGATGCTCCCCTCTGATGGACCCTTCACCAGCACCACAGAAAAGTGTCAGATCACATTTTCTAGGAAAGTGAGAGTTGGTACAAATTTCAGCAATAAGGGCAAATGCAACTTCCAAACCCTTTTGATTTTTCATATGGGCTCCAGTACATACGAAGTCCAGTACACTTCAAGGCACGTGATTGAAAAAGAAAAAAGAAGTGAATTTTTTTTCTGCTTAGCCCAGTTGGAGTATGATTAACCATTTCTGACAAACCCACTGAGCTTGAGGGATGGAGCTACAAGTCTGTAAAATCTTGCTCCATTGCCATCTGGCCCTGCTGATTCCATTCTCTGTGCCCGCTGCGCACGGAAGCAGGGCACACGTGCTGCCGTTTGCTTCTGCCTCTCCAGAACTGAGTGAAGGTGACACCACCTAAAGCTTGGGGTGAGTGTCAGTGGCTCCCAGTTTCCCTGGGGTCACCTGCAGTTTCCCTGGTTTGGCCAAGCAGGAAGATTTTTGCTGGGCTCCTCCAGACAGCTGTGCTGCCAGAGCCAGCCTGGCACACTGTCACTGTCGCTTACAAAAATAATTAAATCTGATCAAGTCTATTGCTACCACAATCTTCTTCTGTAAAATATCTCTTTTTTCCCCTTTTTGTCCAAAAAGTCCTTGGCAAAATCCACGCAGTGTTGCCATGGGATGGGCTGGTGCTAATCTCCGTTGCAAAGCCAAGATTCACATCACACACTTGGCCATGACTCGTGTGATAGTGGGAGCACAGCATCCTTCACATCCATGTTCCCCAGCAGACATGGGGGGATCCCCAAGGTCCCTACAACACCTACAACATGTTGGCCCAAAAGCCACTAGAGCTGTGCAGGGAAGCTTCCAGCACACTAAGGCTTGTTTTTCAGGAAGCCAAAAGCCACACAGCCTTGAACCTGGCAGATACATCATAATGAGCAAAGCCTCTGCGGAAAGACCAGAAGTGTAAAGTTAGAAATATTCAGCAGCACCTTGTCTGGAAATTATCATGCACAGATAATCTCTCATTTGCTAAAGGCCCAAGTGGCTCTGGCATAGCCCAAAACACTCAGTGGCTTTGAAAACTCAGTTGCTTTATGAAGGGAGGGACAGCATTGCTGAGTGAGGAGTTAATAAGTTACATCAGTTTGACAGAGTGCTCCCGAGAAATAGGCACACGTTTACCCTCACAATTTAATACCCCAAAAATCCATGCCTATGCAGTATGAGGCTGGAGCACCCACATGACACTGCTGCTGTGCCCCTCCCCAGCTCTGTGCTAGTCTGGGCTCCTGGGTTTTGAGCTGCCCTGTTATCTGATGAACTTTGCTCTTTCAGGCTAAAAAAAAAGCTCCCAGATCCTTGCATTTACATACAACTGTGCTATTCTTGAAATCTAGGCTGTCCTCATTCTCCTGAAGATTATCTGCCACCTATTAGATGACCATCCTCCGTGTCTGGAAAAGCTCATTAACTAAGAGCAATTCCAGAGGATTTTATTTTAAAGATTATCTTTTTTTTTTTTAATGCAACACACTTTCAGCCTAGATCCTTAAAACTATTTAGGAATTCAGATCCAGTTTGAGTACAAAGGGGAGTCACTGGAGAGCTGGGGCCCCTTTCCAAAAGCATCCACAAGTTGTGACATATCAGTGCAGGGGAGAGGCAGGCAGGCAAGAAGGAAGGAAGGAAGGAAGGAAGGAAGGAAGGAAGGAAGGANAAGGAAGGAAGGAAGGAATACACTATTACAGTCATTTCTAATGCCAAGAATGCTTGTCTGAATCTCTGAGGATGGGAAAAAAATTAAAAAGTTCAAATGATTTGAATTTGCTGCCTCTGCCCATCAACACTAGACTCCAGTGTTGTGCTGTGTGTTTCCTCAGCTTCATCTGTGGCCAGGCTTCGTCCTCAGCTGGGAGCAGAGGAGGTCACGGGCTTTACCCACCTATGGGAGACTGGCCCTTAGGTCAGTGACCAAAGGCAGCTCCACCCTTCTGCTTCTTCACTTCTTATAAAGCACTCAGCAAATTACCAGCTTCCCTGTTCTAAGGCAAACCCAGTGAGTTGCTAAAGCATTCTCCGGAGAGTTTTCCCGTCGTAAAAGCAAATATTTATATCTGCTGTGCTCTTAGAGGCTCTGGATATGATCAACTCTCAAGGCAAGATTTAGCTGAAAGAGATGATTTATTAAAATGGATAAACAAAGCCTTGTGAAGCAAGTTAATTCAGTCTAAATAAAGCATTAAACTCTGAAGAGCACACATCAGATCACAGTACACATCTATATGTATATGTATATATATCTCATGTAATTCATGCAGTCAAAAGTGCAGCCCTCTGGACTGGGATCCCAGATCAACACTCCTGAGCTGTTGAAAGCCAGCCCTGAGCCAGGCTGGGTGTGTATTAGGCAATGAATATATTAGCACATGCCCTACTCTTTAACAAACCCAGTCAGGCAATCCACTCCCACCCCCAAAACGGGGATCCCTTCAGCTGCCCGCCCTGCGTGTGCTCCATGCCTCAGTTTCCCCAGGTGCAAACCTCCACCATAATGATGCTTTTGACAACAAGGAACTTAAAAATCTGGAGTGAAGGAGGCTGGCAAAAAAAGTTCTGATTTAAACCAGTGGCTCAGGGTTTGAGCCAGCTTTGTTGGCACTGCATGCCAGCAATTTCTATCAGAGTTGTTTTCTCCCTTAGATCCTTGCTGCTATAGAGCTAAAGCTCTATACAACTTGGGGTTTTTTTCTCTTTTTTTCTGTAAGTTGGGCCTTAATTGTCAATTATTTGCTCATGAGAATGCTTTCATGGCTGATGCTGGAGCAGACTCAAGCAGTTTTTATTTTGGTACTTGGATTAATTAGCTTTATTGGAAGAGGGAGGCAGGGCAGGGATTCATTCTTGCTGCTCATCACATATTCATTATTTACATTTTTCGGTATCCCAAGTAACTCGGCACAGAAAACAAGTAAATGAAGACTGAAACATACACAAAACATCTGGAGCCGCTGCAATTCCGTAATTATCGCTGCTCGTTCCCAATGCACAGAGTGCCTGTTGGAAAGGCCATTCATGTATTGCCCCAGTGGAGATTTTTCCTGTCAGATGCTCCCAATGAGCCCCCCTGTCCTCCTGCCCCATCTGCCTGGCTTAGTTCTGACCTTGACTCCCCACCAAAAGCCAAAGCAGTAAAATTGCTCATTGTTGGGAGAAGCAGCCTCTGGAGTTCCTGGTCCAGGACAGTAAACACAGCTGGGCACATTAGGGCTGCTGAATAATTTATGTGATGACTCTTCAAAATAGTAAATCCTGCTCCCTCAACCCACTCCATCCTTCTTCATGTGCCTGCTGAGCACTTCGTGAATATTTAGGAAGTTTTGCTAAATTCAGTCTCTTGTAGCTAACAGTTTTAAAATGTTGAGTGAAACACTTGTATCTCACACTGCTCACTGTTCATGCGGCCACAGGGGAGGAAAGGGGAGACAGAGAGAGTCACTGCAAAATCCTTGTGGCTGAGATGAAAAATTTCAAGATTTTGGTCCAGCAGATGCGATGCTGCCCTGTGCACCACCTGCAGCTCTACATCCCTCTGCTCACCCACCATTGAGGGGTTAAATTATAACCTCATCCTTGGGTAACACGTGGGTGAAATGGCAATTTTTTTATATGCCAGGACGGCCTGGCCTTAGCACAGCAGCATTGAGTGTGGGGAACTGAATGAGACCCTCCAAAAGTGCTGCCGTGGCCGACGGCTCAGCTGGCAGCACTGGTGGGGTCTGCCAGCCTGAAGGGAAAGGAAAAAAGGGAAAGGGAGGGGGAAGGGGAAAGAGAAAAGGTAAATAAAGGGAAATGCAAAAGGGAAAAGGGCAAAAGGGAAAAAAGGGAAAAATAAATGGGAAAGGGAAAAGCAGAAAGGCAAAGGAGAAGAGGAAGTGAAAGAGGAAGAGGAGATGTTTCCTCCTTGCTGGGCACACAGCAAGGCAGTGGGCAGAGCCCTGGGCTGGTGCACTAGAGCAGCCTCCTCTCCCAACACTTGGCCTTCTAGCAGTTCATTTTGGAATTCACAGTGCCAGGAACAAGCGTGCTTGGCTTCACCACCTGGCCCAGTTGTGATGGTAGAGGGTTTTGCTCAGAGGAAGCAAATCTTTGCATATTTATGGAGATAATTGTTTACAGCAAAAGATACAAAGAGGAGAAGTTGATTTGGGATGCACAGACAACTGGAGCAAACAAGCCTGGCTCCCCACGGGGCTTCACTTCAGCCCCAGAGATCCCTGCCTTTAATGCTCCTGGATTGTTAACAGCTGGGAGAGGGTGGGGAGAGCCTGTCTGGGGGGAAAAAGGCAAAAATCTCCCAGTTTCACTTTCATAATTTGGAGTTTCAAACCAATGTTTATGACAATGTCATTATTACTGAGCATCCGCTGGGCTGAGGGAATAAAATTCCTTTTATTCATCTCCAATGTCAGGATTTGCAACTGCAAGAGATTTTCAAGAGCTTGTCTCAGTCCCTGTTTGTATGCAAATCATGTTGTAACATTTCTTAGACTAAAAGACCTGATTTTTGCTATCATCAGTCAAAGCATCTGTCAGCCTTGTCAGAAAAGAAAGACTTTGATTCTTTCAGGTCAAAACAACCCAAAATTACTTCTAGAATATTGAGATGGGTTTAAGACACGAAGATTACAATGAAAATTGCTTAAAACTTATTTTTCCTTTCAATGAAATTTAAATTTTGATTTTATTTCTACAGGTACCACAATTTTTTTTCACAGGTGACAGTTTTAAAATCAGAGTTCAGTGCAATATTCCAGATCTCCATAATCGGGCAGAGAGCAGTCAATATTGGATTCAATCACATGAACAGGAGAAAACTGGGATGAGGAATGAAACAAGCTAAAGAATGGGCAAAAATTATAGAAAATTGAGTAGGAACTTGTGCCAAGGCTTGAAGGCAGCAAGTGAGGCTCCAAGATCAAACACTTCAGAGATGCTGTAAACACCAAGTGCTTGGAAATAGGGTCCTCTCCAGGAGGTAAATCCTCTGTCCAGAGGAAAATGTGCCATTGTCCCTGCACATGTAGACCCCAGAAGTCTGAGGTTTTGTTCATTATAAAAACAAAAAAGGGCTGGTGCCTACAGGAACACTTTCCCCTTGGTGTGGCCTGGGCCTATCTTTCAGCAAGACAATCAGAGCATCCTCCATGTGATATGGGTTGGCTGGAAGTGGAAAGCACTGGTTAGCAAGTGACACAGTCTTTCTAAGAGCAGCATTTCTGCTTTCTCATGAACATGACTTTTTAACAACCTGCTAGATGGAGAGCTCACAGTGTTCCTCTGGGTCACTGAGGGGCTGTCACTCTGCTCTTGGCAGAGAAGGTTCCTTTTCCCAATAAATCCCCACTCATCCACTCACCAGTCACTGAGGAAGTCGCTAAAGCCTGAAAGAGTTCAGTGCAGCCACCAACAAAAAAGGCACCTCCAGCTCCACACCCGGATAAAGACTGGGAGGACTGGGATGTGCTGCTACAGCTTTGGATCTCCTCCAGCACCATCAGCAGGTTCCCTGCCTGTTGGCATCAAAGTGGAATTCAAATCCCTGGGTTTGCTGGGAATAAAGAAACTGGTTTGAGGGTCTGTTCTGGGGCCAGTGTTTCTCCATGAGCCGGTGGGTAGGAGGCTGCCCAAGGTCCTGTCCTGTGGACTGCAACAGCGGTGTGAGCACCCCAGCATGGCCCTGATGTGTTCCCATCTGGATTCTCTCCCCACAGAACCAGCAACAAGCTCTGCTGCAGAAACAGGGAACCTCCCAGGTACCCTGAGCTGCTGCTTTGGGCAGCTTTAGGATCTGTGATGATGCCAGAGGAGCCACATCTCTGTCCTCAAACAGTTACAGCAAGTTTCTCCCTCCTGCAGCTTTACACCTTCAACTGACCACTGCTCACTGTGACCACCAGAGCAAGCAGCCTCTGCCCAGCACTGAGCACCCACCTCCAGCACAGAAAACAGAAGAATTTTCATTTACAGAGGCACAAGGCTCTCTCTCCCCTGCACATACACACACGGACATCACAACTTCCACCATTTATATGAGGAACTGTGAAGAAATAACAGCATGTTATTTATATGAGGAACTGTTATAATAACAGCATGGATATATCCCTCAAGCTCTGAATGATAAGGCAGTAATCATTTCACCAACGTGAAGAAAGATTTCTCAGTACTCCTTCCTAAAGATAAGCATGTTTGGGGACCAGCGTGATACCCTCTCCTGACCAGCATGCACGGTTTTTCAGAGAAGTGATGTTCCCAAAAGCCACTACATTAATCCATAGGCAGAACAGCCAGTTCTAAATCAGCTCTGGATGTGCTTCCATCTAACAGCTCTGATAAATACCTTGCCTGCATCTTCAGACTGCATTATTTATTCATATCACCTTGGGAAATGAGGAGCCCCAGGAGCAGTGGGAGGACACCACATACCCACAAAGTAATATTTCCCTCTCACTGATGCATTACCATCACCTTCCCAGCACAGGACTGTGCAAATGGATTGCCCACCAGCATCTTCCCAGGCCTCTGCCCACCTGCAGAGCACACACTTCTTATTCTTCTCACAGCACAAAGCACAGGGGGCATTTTCTCAACTCAACCTTAACCTGATTGCTAATTTCCTCCATCAGACTGTGTGTCTCTGTACTTCAGAAGCCTAAATTTCTGAGGTTTGTGGCTGGCTGGCCCATATATCCTGCCAAATGCCACTTGCACCAGCAAGTTTGAACCTTTGGATGGGCAAGCATTTGAGCATAAATGTGGACTGTCACTCCTGGGCGTGCAAACATGACCCCGCAAACACAGAATTTTAGAATGCTTTGGGCTGTAAAAGACCTCAAAGATCATCCAGTTCCACTTCCCCTGCCATGAAACACCTCCCACCAGAGATCCACATAGCCCATTCCACCCACATACAGCAAGGATGAACTTGACTCCTGCAATCCTGGTATAATATTTTGGTGTCAGAGAATTTTGCTCTTCTAAATTAAGCACATGAAGTAGTAGATGGTATAAAGCACAACTGGATGGGTGGTGGTGGTGGTGATTACAAACTCCAGTTTTAAATGGTAGGAAAAAAGACTAATGGTTTTCCTTGACTTTCCCCACATTTCCAAGGTCAGTCACTCAGTCCTGAATACCACGAGGGAAATGTGAACACCTCTCCAACTGCTTTTGGACAACGGAAATGTTTAATGCCAAGGCCATTTGGTCCTTGTCTCTAACATTGAGCTAAAAATATACTGATTTCTGAAAGGCTCAGGTGAGGAAAAAAAAAACCAACAAAAAACGAGAGCATTTAAAGTTCTTCGGGGGGGAAAAAAAAAAGATATACAAATTCCTGTGAGATTTTTACCTATTTCATGCCATAGCTTCAATCCCATAATTAGGTCTCCTGTCACTTCACTTAATGATCTGTCCCATTTATCTGCAGCTTCTTGACCCTGTTTTCATACCTGGTAATACTTTTTTCCCATTACTATTCTCAAAAGAAGACAAAAAAGAAAAGATTCTTGACCTTCACTCTTATGACAGAAATATGTAAGAACTGTTTTAACTTTCAAAGGAGGTGATCACAGTGTCAGGGTAAGATATCTATAAAGTAGGAGATAGAGATATATTTAGAGAGNGAGAGAGAGAGAGAGAGATGAAAAGTGGGATGTATATAAAATAATGGCATGCATAGAGCAGGTACATCCCAGACAGTGCCCCAGTGGTCTGATGGGCTCTCCCGAAATTGAACCCTGAAAGGAGAGGGCAGTGCTAGATGCAAGAAGTCTGATTTTTTGGGCAAACCACAAATGCAAGCAGTGGCTGCAATGAAAAGCTGGCAGAGGGCACTTGCTTATCTCGCAATTAAATCTCAGTCAAAATTTATTAACAGTGAAGGACCTTCCTGCCTGTGAAATGGTACACGCTTCCGGGCAAATCCAGGCAGTGAAATCATGTTCCCAAATGCCAGATCTCAGAATAGATGAGCCTGATGTCAATTGCATCACCCTTTTATCTGTTTATTAAGTGAAGACAGAGTATCTGTTGCATAAAAGCAAGCCAAGCCACCTGCTCCAAAGAGCCACCTTCTCTCTGCCACAGACAAATGTGTTCACAGTTAATTTATGCTCAGACTGAACTTCAAGTCACACTGCGCTTGCCAGATTTTAAAAGACCAGATTTCTCACTGCTACAACACAACTCCAGGAGTTACCTCCTCCTCCTTCTCCTCCGGGTATAAACACCCAGTGACAGCCACAGCTCCCTTGGAGCAACTCCTAGCCAGGTCAGTGCAACCAACCAGAGAAAACCTGCAAAAGGCTGGACCCAGGATATTTGGGAAAAAGATCTGGTGTAGCAAACTCCTCCTGTGGCAAATCTCCTTTTGCAAATGTAGATCTTGGACTTGTCTGTATTGCTCCCAACAGCTTCACCACTCTGGTGACGAGTCCTGCTCCAGCCACCAGCACCTGGTTTTGATCTCTCCCTACAGCACAATTGCCCAGGCTGAAGCTGCTGTTCCTCCCACCCCAGTGTCAGGCTGTGTGGCCATGTCCCCCAGGAGGGATGAGCCAGCAGCAGCAGGAGCACTTCACCTGGCTTACAATCAGTCTTGGCATCTCCATGGCAACTCCAGCAGATGCTGTATCCCTAATGGCTCCCAAGGAACTGCTGCACTCTCACAAGCAGCAGTTGCAATCAACTTCTGTCTTGGTCATCTCCAAGGGAGCAAGAGGATAATGCAGAAGAAATTAATAAGAGGCATTGAAACCACTCTGAACAGTGTAATTGCCTCAACAATTCCTCTGGATTACAATTAGTCTACACAATATTCCTTGTGTCACTCAGCTTTTGTTCTGCTGCTGCTGCTGCTCACTGCGCCCTGTGCATATCCATGGAGGAGGCTGATGGGGACTGTCTCAGCTTTGAGACAAATTTCAGGAGAAAATGCCCTGGAATGAGCATTTCCTCTAAGGAGAAAGGGCTTCAATAACTCCCTTTTCCTTCTGCCAATGAGATAAATGGTTAACAGGGTAAAAATGGAAAGAACCGTTTATTAACAACAAAAACTGAACAAATGCTAGGTATCGAGATTGTGGAACCTTACCCATCCCCTCCCACAAACCCAGTCCAGCCTCTCTCGGCTGCGGCACTTTGCCCGTCAGTGCAGTTCCGGTCACAGCCAGCAGGGGCGCTGGTGGCTCCCGGCCAGGCAGGGGCTGTGTCGATTCCCCCACGCCTGCAGGGGGCGCTGTGGCGCCCTCACAGTCCCTCACAGAAATGGCGGGTGGGCCGGCAGAAATGGATGGAGAACTGGGTCCCTTTACAACTCACAGGGCAGCCGGTCCAGGTGCCCCTCTGGATAGTGAAACGGGCTGTAGCAAGAAACCTTCGAAGCAGCAAGTTGGAATGGCAGGGCAGGCTTCCCCAGGACAGCAAGCAAGAGGCAGCAGAAACTCTGCAGCTGTACCCACACCATGGGACCGCCTGGCAGGCAGGGGGTGAGAAGAGCCCCAGTGTAGCAAAAAAACCCAGAGCAGCAATAGACGCATGGTGAGGAATGGGCAGCAGCAGCCTGACTCCCAGACATGGCAGAGAGAGCGACTCCTCGGGATTTCTCACTGGCTGATCCCTGTGTCCGGGCTATGCAGAGTGTCGGGGCAGCTCCCAGTGGGAAAACAAGGATGTTCCCGAGTCTTGGCAGGGCACACACTGGCTCTGGGCTTCCCAACAGAAGATCAGCAAAAGAAGCCAAGCTGGCAAGCTCAGCCACAGCACCAAAGAAAAAAAAAAACATAAACAAAAACCCCCAAAAAACAAACAACAACAAAAAAAAAACCCCAACAAAAAGAAGCAGGCAAAATGCCCAGAAAGAGCAGGATCCCTGGTCAGAGGCACCGGCCACGTGTGTCCAGTGGAACAGAACACACTCAAAGGAAGGGCTGCTCTCACCCCACACCCGACTCCCTCTGGAAACCCCAGCTCAGCTCCCATTTATCGCAACAGCCTCAGAGCCAGGCAGGGGGGCTGGGGCGGGGACAGCAGCCACCCTGAGCACAAACAAAACAAAACAGATCAAAAACCCCAAAAATTATATGGGATAATAAACCATCCCCAAGACAGGGACTGAGTAGGATGTGCCATGATCAAATGGTGTTACTCTACCAGGATGAGGTTTCACTATCAGAACATGACAGATCCCAGATGCAAGCATGGAAAATCCAAAATCGTTACCCTAGTGTGCCTTTCAACTTCAGCATGCCAGGGGGAGAAGTCTTAAAACCTGCTGGAGAGTTTTTGCAGTAAAAACACTAAAACCAGTCTTATTGTAAGACATAAAAGTCCTGACTTGAATTCTACATCAAAGGCCCAGTCCTGCCCACAACAGCACCTCAAATCCCCAGCCTGCATCTTTCCTGAAATCCTTTGCATGTGGATGATCATACCCTAAGGGATTTTATATTTTCAGCTAAGTGAAAAGTGTATTTTTATTTCATGCAAAGCTGCTGGGCAGCTCTCCCCAGGGGCCACACTGACACAGGAGTCTGCACCCCAGTATTGGGGCAGGAATACACCTGACACCACCCAGGCACCCGCAAGTGATGTCCCCCCTCACTGCTGGCGTGCATCCCTGAGGATCACTGGGCAGATTTAGCTATTCATCACTACTCAGGAGCCAAAAGGCATTTCTGTCTCATGGCCCACATCTTACTCACCCCCAGGCTCTGTGGTGGGGGTTCTCCCTGCCAGCCCCTCCAGCTCCACACACCAGGGTTCGAAGGAAAGCAAATTACACTGGTTTTAGGGTTAATATGTTTGCATTCATATTCCAAGCCTTGCTTTCACATCTATAACTCATTTCCAGCATTTTCAAGCAAATTTCACACTGTTGGGAAAATGTCAAGGGTTTAATCTGATATGTGTGATACTTACTGATGCCACTAGGGAGGGAGATGATCGTATCTTCCACTTCCCATCATGTTTCTTGCAGGAGTGAAAACATGTCAGGAGAATTCACTGGGTTTCACTATACTTGGTACATGCAAATGAACACAAGTCAAACTCTCAGAGGAGCACAGACAAATAACTTTGCATATAAGAGACCCAAGCTTATGTGACTGCAAGCTTATCTGTTTTTTCCAGCTGGATGAGATGGTCTGAAGGAATGTGGCTTTGCCAGTGAGCTTTACCATGGCTGTGACCTGCATCAGAGAGCAGGACCTGAAGCCTAGGACCAGCCTCCTGGAAGCCTCAGGCTTGGCTTCAACTGGATTAAGAGTGGAATAAAGACTGCAGGAAAAAGATGAAAACTGTAATGAATGCATCAATAATGGGATTTTTGCTCAGATTAGTGTATTCCCTGCAATATCAACAGGAAAAGATTCCTTTGAATCTGCAAGAATTCCAGAGAGGGCTTCCACACACAGCAGTCAGTGGCACTCTTGTGCCACAAAACAAAACAAGCAGAAGAAAGCAAGCAGGAATGTCCTTTTTGCTCTGGATTGGTTTGAAACCCAAAGTTTAAAACAAAGTGGCTGCAGACTGGAAGTTAATGGTTTGCAGAGCTGTGGTGGGGATGGGGCTCCTGGGGGGCTAGCAGGGGCTGGCAGGGCTGATTTGGGCATTGTTGCCCTGTGCTCTGGGCATGGTTACTGGATGAGCAGCCAGTCCACAGAGCCATGCGGGAGAGTTTGTGCCATGAGGGCTTTGTGCCATGAAAACAGCTGAAGGATCTCAGTATGCCCAGAGCCAGAGGGAGCAGGGATGTGCTGCAGGCTGCTCACACTGTGCTCAGGCAGCCGGGTTTGCACCACTTCATATCCAAGCAGAATGAAATGGCTCCAGTTAAGCTCTTTGTGGTGGGAAGTCCTTTTCTCTACTGAGAAAATAAATGCTCTATTTTAAACCTTGGGATGTGGCAAGCAGGGGAAAAAAAAAAAAAGATTCAATATCTGAATTTTGGTCCTAGCCTGACCACCTGCAAACCCAGGGCAGAGCTGGAGGCAGAGACAGGCACCAGTACCAAATGGTGGGGAGGACACCCATCGCTGGATGGAGAGGACCAGGCATGTCAAATGTCACCCAGCCTGACCAATCCAATACCCACATTGCTGCTGGCAGCCCTCGAGGGCCTGTGGATTAAATTCAGCTATCACTAATGCATGGCATTACGCTGATACCCAAATATCAATCAATATTATTGACTTCAGTAAATTTTCCTCTGAGCTTATAACTGTAATTTAATTTTGCCCAGACCAAATTAGAAAAAGCAGGCTTCATGAAAGCAATATTCCTAAGGCTTCATTTCGGAAAGACATTTGGATCTCAGAAATAGGACTTGAAGTGTTTGTAGCAAGGAATATGCTTAATTAGATTCATGTCTGAGAAGTCCCCAGCTGTTCTGCAGACAAACAGAAATATCTGAAATTTCTTCCAGCTCTGTGGAGACAGAGATTGGCTCCTCTCCCTGTTGCCCTACTCCGAGAGATTTGCACTTATGATTATTATCTGGTGTTTTTTCAGACAATACAAGATGCCACACAATCTCTGAGCACAGAGCAAATATTCCAGCATTTGGTTTCATGATTACTTCCACCCTGTTCATTTCAGCATCTGAAATATTCTTTGGTATTTTCTTTTTCACGTGAAAGGCTTTCTGGAAGTTGAGCATAACATACATTCATTATGAAATGAAAATACCTCATGTGTTCAGGATGGAAAAAAAATCCTTAGCTTTCAAGAAAGCTTTGTGAGCTTATTAAAAACAAGCGTGCTTGCTATGCGGGTTATTCTGCCAAATGAAAAATTCCCTCCTTGCTTCTCAGGCTTGTAAGCTGCTTTGTGTGCTCAAGACATCTCTTTCCAGTGTCCAGCACATTTTCATCATTAGTCCAACTTGGAATAAAATATTAGCTGCCTTATACCGACAGAAGGCACTGCAAGGCAGCCACAACTTGGCTACATCTTCACTCGAAAGGGATTCTGGAAAAGTCAACAGTGGCAATGCCCACACAGCCCTCAGACTTTGGGAACAGACCCCTGTGCCACAGGGAACCTTCATACCCAAACCATGTATCTGGGGAGAAGCTGAAACGGGAACTATGTACCAAAACCACAGCAGGCCATAAACACCACAGCTCGAGAAGAAGCAAGCCATGACTGCCTCCAAAATCCACATCCCTGGGGCACTGCGGCAAGTCCAACCACACAGGGAAAGATGCAGTCTGGGAGCTTCAGTTCCAAATTTCCAGGCCCACCTCACCAGCCTGGCTACCTTCCCCTTCTCTTCCTTGTCTCCCCATCACTCACCCTAGCCCTTTTTTAGGGGTCCAGCCCCTCTCCTGGCTAATGCTTTGAGACAAATCTGCGGTGCATGCTGGGGGCTGGTGAATGTGCAGGCTGGTCCTCCACCACCTTCTTTCCTCTAATTATTCTCCTGCCACTGCTTGTAATTCCCCATAGCTCATCCAACAGTCCAGGCTGAGCTGGGAAGAGATGTGGATAGACACTGTCAAATCAGGGAACCAGCCATTGGAGGAGTCCAGCTGGGCATCCTGGCACAACCAGCTGCCGTGCTGCTGGGTACAGCCCTGAGCATGGGGCACTTTGGAAATGGAGATCTTCCCAAGGTTGTACCAAGGAGCTGGGGCTGGATACACAGCAGAGCACGGGGACAGGAGAACATCAAACATGAATGATCCTCAGGAAAGGGAGGTTAATCCCTTACTGCCAAAGGGGGTGTCTCTGGTAAGGCATATCAGATAAGGAATATTGCTTCAAACCCTGCTGTAGCTGGGCCTGGATCTCACAGTGAGCCATACACAGTGCAAGGATCAGACTGACAAAGTGCATCCATGCAGATCACCTCCAGCAGCCAGTGGAACAAGTCAGGGAACTCACCCAGCAATTCACCCCACATGACTGCAAAACCCTGCATTTCATCTGACTAAGGATGAGTAACAGCAAATACAAGGATGAACAAACATTTCAGGAGCTTTGAAGAGCTGCTCTCAGTAACCAGCAGCCGCATTCATTATTCCATAGCCACCTGAAATGGGAGCTCTCAGTCTCCCTTGCACACCACAAGCGAAGTCAGTCCAGGGGTCAGTGGTGGCATTTGGGCCATTGGTCAGCGGTGTGATTTGGGTGGGCAAGTTGGTAAATTGGGGCTATTCAGTACTGAATCACTCACAGCTCATGTGCTGTGGCAGATTGCACTGCAAGAGTTCTCTTTCCCCTAGTTCTTCATTCCCATTTATCTTACAAACAATTAAGGTTCTTTAAGAAGATAATCACTTTGGACTTTGAAGCTTTTTTCTCTGATCTGTGTTTTTTTCTTGAAAATATAATTTGAAATATTGTGGCATTCTGGATGTTTTCTGTTTCACTAACAAGCTGCTAATTGTAATTAGTTTTATCATGTGAAATTTCAGAAATTTGCTCTGAATGCCTTCCTTTGAATTTAGTTAAAAGGTACTTTTTGAGCTGACAATCACTTTGACTGTAGCTTGTGAGAAAGAATCAAATTTTAAACTTACAGGAAAAGCTCATTTTACTGCAGGGCTGAGAATCCACTGTCCCAGAGCTCACTGGCATTGAGAGATGCTAGTGAGAGCCAGAGCAAATATTTCTCTGGGCTTCCACTTTCAAGCAGTATGTTTTAGATTACACTTAAGTGGATTCAGGAGAGGAAGCTGGGGGTGGTGGGTGGAAAGGATGCAAGTAGGTAAGAATGAAAGGAGGCAGCACATGGAAAATTGGAAGGAAGCAGTCAACTAAAGGAAAAAAAAAAGATGCACAGAAAGGATGAGGAGATACTGGCAGGATTGAGAGTAGATGATACAGAAAGTTCAGAGTTACATGTACCAAACAGAATAGATAAGGGTTATAAGGAAATGCATAAGGATAATATACCAAAGGATTGCTGCTGGGCACTTCAGAAATTGCTGTGAGTCACTAGAGGTGAGATGAAGAAAACAGGAAAAGGGGAATGAGCGAGAGGAAAACACCAAGACGATAATAACATTAAAAAATATTGAAATAGATATTGAATAGTATACAGTTCAAAATATTAAAAATACATTATTTTCATGTTTGAACAGCTGTGCAGGAAGAAAGTGGCATCCTGTACCCAGGAGGGAGGACGTGGCCAAACAGAGGCTGTGCCCAGTGGGGAGCTGGTGTTGGGAGATGGGGGGCAGGAGCCAGCCAGGGCTCAGGTTCTGTACAAACCAGCATCACACATGGCACAAACCCACTGTGCCCACCCTCCTCTTCCATCCTACCAGGAACCAGACCTGCCTCCAGTGCACTGTGGGGAGTTCCTGTTGGGCAGTGGGATACCTTGCACCAGGTGAAGCTAATCCTTTGCGTGAGTCCTTCTGTGGACAATGTGCCCTCTTCCACCAGCCAGAATATGCTTCTCCTTTTGAGGATGGGATGTCTCTGCCCTCCAGATCATTCCCATCATAATAGGCAGGATACAATATATATTAAAGCAACGAAAACTTGTATTAAACTTGAACTTCTGCACTCAGATTCTCAGATGGGCAAGAGCAATGGCTGCTTTGCAAAACAGCAAGTGAGGGCAAGGCTGCTTCTAACTCTGGGGATAATTGTCATGGAAACTACAAGTAAAGTAGCACAAAACACAAGTAGGTATGAAAAAAGGTAGCTGAAAATAGCTGCTCTGGAATATTTCTTTGCAAAGGTTCTAGACATTAAAAAGCAACTGAGTAAACAGCTTAGTAATTTTAGATGTTCTTGGAAAATGTATTTTAAAGGGAAAAATGGGGTAAACCACAAAACCGTGGCTCAGGGAGCACTCCAGAAGAAAAAAAAATCTCTGAGAGAAAAATGAGTGCAAGTATGACTCCTACAAGACTTACAATACACATACGTACAGATGTATAGACAGACAGATAAACTAATGCATGTGTGTGTGATTACACAGAGCACAGAGTGCATATTTTTAAGTTCATAGAGTGTGCATACATATATATGTATATATATATATGTATACACAATATATATACTGGAAAAAAAATATTGACAAGTGAAGGTAATACAAATGAAATCCTTCCTGCATCCAACTGAAGATGAGAGGGTTTCTCAGAGGTTAACTTGACTGAAGTCCAAGGCCTTGAGCAGGAAAGCAAGTTGTCTGATGACTTGGACCAGTGTCTAAATGGCATCTGCCCAAGGATGGCTGTGACCAGAAAACAGAGAGGGTGAGATCCAGCACCCGACAGCAGAATGGATCTGTGCCAGAGAGCCTCCAGCCGACGGGGAGGCAGTCGGCAATTCCCAGCAAGCAGACATGGCCACACACCAGACACCTTCATCTCTGCTCAAAAAAGCAGCAAACTGCATTTCACGAAGTGCCTTTTCCTTGCTCCAAGGAACACCTCCCTGTGCCAGACGGATGGTGGCACATCCAGGGATATTCTTCCAGCCAAAATTGCCAGTACAAGGAGCTGCAAGCACAGGGGAAGAAGCAGAGGTGTCAGTCCACAAAGTGGAGCAGCAAGTAAAACCTCCATGTAATAGTGCTGGGAATGACAGGGCAGGATTCAGCGTGAACACAGGAAAGCAGGTGAGATGTGGAGGTACTGTCATGCAGGCCACACTAGGAAAACATTAAAGGGTGGTTTATGCACTTAGAGAGGAATGAATTGTGTTGTAACAGAGAAAAGTGTTAGCTGAAGATGCAAGAAGCAGCAGAATATACGTTACATCACTCAGCAGCACTTGCTGCTGGTTGGGGTCAGGATAATCCCACCCCAGTTCTTGTGCCACACTAGAATAAATAGTGAATTAACCAGGAATAGTCCTGTGACAGCAAATTGTATATATGCCCTAGTAAGTGCCAAGCAGCGTGTCTCAGCAGGTAAGACAAAAAGAGTTCAAGGTGAGTACCAGAGGTATTCTGGCATTTCAGCAGGTTCGTGTGAGTTGTGGGGAGGATTTCAGAGGTTGATGTTGGGGGTTAGGATTTTTCCTTTTGTTTCTTTCTCTCATGGAATTTTGTCTCAAGCGTCACTAAGAGATAATAACAACCAGTGCCTAAGAGACACAAAAGATGCAGCCAAGGGAGAGAGGTGAGCTGGCTGCACTATAGCTGAAGGGCATTCTCTTGGGAAGGGCAGAGATACTGTGAGATTTTGGTCTGGGGGCACGGGGCTGGGTGCAGCTCCAAACTTTCTCTCACTCTCGGCATCGGACAGTCAAGCTGTTGCTTACTGCGGAGAGAATTCACTGCCTTCACCGGAGCCCACCCTTGCACTGCTGCTTCCTTACTCTGGGTGAGCTTTTGCTTGTAAGAGCGAGCAGCCATTGCACTGGGACCTTATTAACAGCCAATCTAACTGGACTCTTGCCATCTATTTGGGTGCCTTAGGAGAAAAAACTGGGACCCCAACCCCGTCCCCTTCCCAGAGGGCACGTCTGCCCGGCTGTGTGTGGCAGCTGCTATGGAGAAGCCTGGCTGCTGCTGCCCAGCCCTGCTGCTTTCTGCCACTGCCTTGGGCTTTTTTCACTAGACTCTAACCCACCACTCCATGTCCACCCCCATGGCTCCAGCTAAGGCTGCGGAGTTTTCGGTTCCCTTTTGTTTGCCACTCTGCGGGGTGTGCCTGCCTCTGCCATCCCAGCCACCGCTCCAAGAGCCCTGCTGCAGCCCATTTTTCCTGTTCCTCCGCCAGCTGTGCCCGCCATCACCGCCTGAGGGAGGCGGCCTAGCTCGCACCACAGCGCCCCCTGCAGGCACGGGGGAATCAGCGCAGCCCCTGCCCGGCCAGGAGCCACCAGCGCCCCTGCTGGCTGTGACCGGAACTGCACCAACGGGGAAAGCGCCGCAGCCGAGAGGCTGGACTGGGTTTGTGGCTCTGTCTGGTGTAGCTGCTGGTGTTGTTTGTTTGTGTGCCTTGTTAGACAGATATACATACTAGTAAAGAGCTGTTATTCCTTTTCCCATACCTTTGTCTGAAATCTCCTTAATTTCAAAGTTATTATAATTTGGAGGGGAAGGGGTCATACTTTCCATTCCAAGGGAGGTTCCCACCTTCCTTGGCAAACACCTGTTTTTCAAACCAAGACAGTTAGTCATATCCACACCGTGTAAAATATAATGATCAGTAATTCAAATGACACCCCAAAAGGAGGCAA
This sequence comes from Cyanoderma ruficeps, assembly GCA_008694505.1. Taxonomy (NCBI): domain Eukaryota; kingdom Metazoa; phylum Chordata; class Aves; order Passeriformes; family Timaliidae; genus Cyanoderma; species Cyanoderma ruficeps. Next base: position 6,130,529 of record VZDJ01000056.1, on the reverse strand, counting down.
CAGCAGAAGAACCATTTAATTTACCAGAGGTGATTGCTACTCCCAAGTGCAAGGAACGCGGCAGAAAATAAAGGCCCAGAGAGTAAAAGAGGAGGAGGGGAAGGTCAAGGGAGAGGTGAAAGGAAAATGGAAATGGAGAAAAAAGTAACCCTAGCTAAGAGACAATTTTAATCTGCTACAGGGGGAGAGAGTTCAACACAGCCCCAGCTGCAGAGCAGTGTGCCGTGGGGACAGGAGGAAAACTGCCACAGCAGCAGAGGCTGGATGCTGCAGCCAGTCAGGGCTTTACAGGGCATGAACCAGGTATTTATGAAATACCATGAGGCACAGGTTTCTTTACTTCTGAGAGGTTACAACATAGAAAGACACCAAAGGGAATTAATTACATGGGATTTTTTACTCAGTAATGTCAAGTCGCAGCTCAGGAAGATTAAATACGCAACCAGAAGTCACCTACATTGACGTAATGTCACTAATAACAGTAGCATTTATAGAGGGCTAAATCACACTTTCCTTGCTTAAGGCCTTTCTCTCTGACCTTTGAAGGTTTGATAACAAGATGTGACGTAAATCACCTGGAGAGTTTTCTTCACCTCTGCCAAGTGAAGGATATTCCTACTCTGTGAAAGCAGAATTAGTCTTGCAAATAAAAGAAAGAAATATACTGGAGGTATTTATCTTTCAGGGCACCTGAGTTCTTTGCTTTCCAAAGTCACTCTGTGTAATGGCAGAGCTCTTTCCATCAGTTGAGGAGGATCCTCTAGCACTGCACAAAGATAGATTCTCAATTCCAGATGGTTTGAATTTTCTGCTCACTTATTAAAACCAACATCAAACCCCCTAAAGTAACAATCCAGCTATTTTCACCAAAACTGAAGCTTCTCAGGCTAGCGACTTGCCCATTAGTAAAAGCAAAACAGTTAGGGAGATCAGTGCCTGGGCAGAAGTGCACAGCACTGTGTGTACCCTGAAATCCCACTCGCTCTGGGACTCGAAGTGCACTCAGGAGAAGGAAACAAGAGCACCTCCCTCAGTTAAATTGGTGTTCAAGCCACAGGCGCTCTCCAGGTACTCCAACAGTCTGCAAAAACAGACAGAGCAATTCCCACATATTTTAGAGAAATGCCTTGTCCTGTGAACTTACCAGGATGTTCAAACTGTGATCACTTCAACACTGGGTTTATTTTAGAAGAGGACACAATATTAAATCATCACACTATTGTTTGTGTCAAACACCCTTTGCCTTAATTAATAAATGTGTGCCTAGTTTGCTGTGAGATCTCAATAGAAGTTACACAACACTTCTCAGCCAAGTGCTTTTCCTTGCATGATGTGAAAATCACTTGTGTTATAAAGAGTGAAAAAAAAAACTCAAACAAAAAACCCCAGACTGTGTGTTTGAAAAGAAGCTGTGGAAAATACATCAATATTTGCAATTACAGTGGCAGCTGCTGCTATGTGAGCAGTCAGGGATGAAGGCTGCTTTTCCATGGATCCCATACCCCTTCTCCCCACTCTGCCCCATCCCAGCTCTTCCTTCCTCTGCTCCTCACTCCTATGTTATTTCCCATCCTTTCATGCACCCTGCAATGGCCACACAGCAATCTTCACTGCTGGCCACATTCCCGAAACACCAGCTGAGCAAAGGCACAGGAATCCACTCACTGCAGGGCAGGATGATGTGGGTTAGCAGAATGCTAATCCTCCCAGTTTGGATCTGCCCTCCCTGATCTCACGTGACTTCGAGGAATTGGATGTTACTAAGAGCTCATGACATCTATCAGATTTGGTTCAAGCTGACCAAGGGGTTCAAAGGCATTAGAGCACAGAAACACAGGCTGATGGCACAGGGTGTAATTGCATGAGACTATTGCTTGAGAAAAAGAGGCTTAAAAAATCATCAAAGGACAAAAGTCACTCTGGAACCACAGGGAAGGCTGACACGGCTGAGCTAAGGAGGAAGAAAATGGAGTAGCTTCCCAAGGGAGTGAAAGATTTCAAATTCCTTGCTCTTCATTTCAAATTATCTCAGTAAACTGATAACTATCACATCAACCCACCAACAACCTGAGGATTTAAATAAGCTTTTTGCCACCAGCACACATAAACCCCAATGTATTCCAAACAGATGGTTTATTTAAAGATCACATTATATGTACTACAATCAATATCCAGATTATGCCAGGGCTGCTGCAAGGAAAAACCCCTCCAGTTCGGACAGAGGCTGGGCAAGAGTAATCAGCACTTCTTAAAGTCTTAGAAATGTAGTGAAAGACCTGAAGTGTGTATAATTACCAGTGAGAGGCATTGTAGCAAAGCAGATAAAGTTAATTATACAGTACAGGGGCATTTTCAGTTGATGTGGTAGTAATCATAGTCAACAGAGAAGTGCCCAACAGAAGGATCCATATACAATAAAAGCAATCATGGGATGAAAGTGTACAGCACAAATTACCTAAAAAACAAAGGCAGACACTGACACATAGCTGGAGCCACCAAATTAATGCAGATTTGTGGATTTCTACATGCAGTAAGATACCTTAAACAGCAGCACACGTTATCTTGTGCATGGTACCCCCCTAAAACTGTCACATGAGTCTGGAGGACGTATCAATATTTGTGCTCCCTGTGGGCCAGATCCAGCACCAGCCTGTGATAATATTGACACCATTTATCATGAGAAACACTGGGTGCTATTGCTGTGCATGAAACAAATACCTCAGTGGGTTGGGCTAGAGTATCTGTTTTCTGAAACTAAATCTATACTTAGGAGATACGACACAACAAACAGACCTCACTTCGTCTTCAGACTCACAGGCTACCATCTCACATGGACCCTCCTTTCTGCACTGTAACAGGCAAACTGGAACACAGGATCTGAAACAAAAGGCTGAAGCATAACACATTTGTGTGTGTGTGTGTATATTTACACGTCTCCATAAATGTCATTTCAGTGTCTCTTGGTTTGATGATGGGACAGATACTGAGCAGGATTTCACTTCCCTGTGCCAGCAGCGCTCTCTCGCACTCCCCATTACAGTCATTTCACCCAGGAGCTGCCACTTGCTGCACGCCTTCATGGCACCAAATCCACTGGGTTCTCACCTCTTTGGAAAGAGCTTCTCCCCCAAGATTTCCTGAGGCAAGCACGTTAAATATATCCAGCCTCAGGCAGCAGTATGCCATCACCCTCCCCTGCACCCAGGGCTGCCAGAGGTGTGGAGCAAAGGAAGAGGCTCCTCCACTGACTGCCCCTACCTGTCAGTTTGATTTCTCATGGCCATTACACATTAATAGCTTTTCAGATCTCTAAGTAATGATGCAGAAGCCCTTCTCTTCTCAGGGTAATAAACTCCCCCAACATGTCTGTTTGTTGGAGCACCCTGACTGTAATGCTGCAAAAAACTTAATCTGGGCACTGTGTAAAATGTTGTCCCTCAAAACAAGGATTTACTGATTTGAAAATATGCAAGGGAAGAAAAGACACTAATTGCTGTGAAACAAATTCTTGGCTGATCAGATGTAATTAGTAACATGGAAAGGATGACAAAAGAATAACAGGGAGGTCAAGAGATGCGGAAATCCCAGAAATCCCACTTTAAGGGCATTTTCTAGCTTTTCATATGCTGGTGCCAGGGCTTGTTTAACACCAGCCCGTGGAGCTGCACTAGCAGAGGGCTCGACCCTGTGCTTTTCACTCCTTGCTGACAGAGATTGCAATTTCTGAGAGCCGAACTTCCTGAGACAACAGCCATACCTATGCCAACAATAATTACCTAGGAAAACAGGCAATTTCTAGGAGCTTATTCAGAAGAAATCAATGCCTAACACTTGGATGCTTATACAGTGCCACTGTGAGTATTGCTGTCAACACTTCCACTACTGAAGGGCAAAGAATGAAGCCAGATGTGATTCAAGTGCCATCTTTTCCCAAGTTCAGTTAAACCACCCCTGCAAATGAAACAAATGCACTGGCCTTGAAGATGCCTGAGGATGACAGCAAGGTATGAAAGCATAATTGGTATTGCTGAGGTGAGCCTGCAGCTCACAGCATGGTGGCTGCACACAAAAAGCTTTTAGTTACAGCATGGGCAGGTTGAACAGCTCCCAGAGCCCTTCATGCCTCCTGCAATGGGAATTAAAATCACTCAGCAGCACTTGGGTCCAGTCCCAAGTCCTGCTGCAGATCCTGATCTGTTGGCAGAGGATGCTCACAGTGCCAGGGTGGTCCCTGTCTCTAAAGCCCAGGAGAGCCAGTACCTCCTTGGAGAGGAAAGGGGAGCACTCTGTGACCTGCTGATGGAAAGTGCCACATACCCTGAGTGATGGGAGCTTTTCCCTTTGCGGGCTGGGAGGGAGGAGCCCCTGCACTCAGCGGGGCTGGATAAGCAGAGGGATTGGTGACAGACACAGCTCCTGGCTCCCTTGATGGCACTGGCAAAGGAAAATACTCGTCTCCTGATGCTGCCATAAAGGGTATGTTATACAGCCCTGCCAGCAGCAAAGTGGTGTCTGGCTGGACACAGGGGTCTGCAAACCAGGCTGGGGAAGGGACACAGCAGGTTTTGGGTGGTCTGTGCCCCTGCAGAAGGCTGGCAGTCCCCAAAGATTTCAGTCAACATTTAGCAATAGCAGGGCTTCACTCGGCACCCTGAGGGGGGAAAGAGCCCAGCCAAGCACTCAGAAGGCAGAGACCCCGCGCAGTTACTGCTCTGAAACATCTGAAACACTGGCACCTTGTGGCAGCTCAGCCCCGGCTGGACACGCTGTGTCTGGCTGTCCTGCTGGACATCGGGGTGGCCTGGGCACGGCTCCAAGAGCCAGGACACAAGCAGGAGCAACACCACACAGACACACAGAAAGCCACCTTGCTCTGGGTAGCATTTAGTAACTAACAGCTGCTACTGGGGAAGGAGGAGATCGGGACTTCCAGCCCTGTTTGTGGCCTCCCACAGCTACAAAAATGATAACCAGGAGGGTGACATTACTTGGGATGCCCATGGTCACTGTCTGGGGCACTGACCACACAAGATGTGTCCAACCCAGGAAACTGCAAGGAGTAAACAAACCTCTTGATGCTTGTGAGCATCACCAGGGCAGTGCAGGGTCTGGGCCTCACATGCAGCTCATCCATACTGTCACTCTTCAAGAAAGAGATACTAGAGGCCATCACAGGGCTCCTCACTGCCCTGATGCATCTTGTAAGGAAGGAAACAATCATTTGAGATCTTTTCCGAAAAAAATAAATTATTTTGATCCATTTGAATGCTGTAAGGCCACATTAAATTATAGCCACTACAAGGCCTTATTTCATCATATAAATATTTAAGATATAAGTATTCTCCCTGAATTTTTTTCACATTTAATAGCGAATGTTACAGGTGTGTACCCAGCTCCTTTTCCCCCTGTTATTATTGTTGAAACACACATAAATATGAAAATACGGGCAAATATTTACAGGCAATAAATGCTGTGTGGGGTAATTAAATAGTGTTTCATATGGTTACAAACAAAACACAACATTTCAGTAATAACTAAACCCAGGAAAATTAAAACTCAGTTCCCTTACTCTTCTCACACCTAGCAGCTTATTTTGTAACCAATTAAAAAGTGGCAAATCCAGAAATGGGAGAACGAAGAAATTTTTCTCCCACAGTACACAATGAATCTGTGGCTTTTACTGCCACATTGAGCTGAGGATACCAAACCCAGCGAGGCTGACAGGGTGTGGGTGTTTCCATGGACAGTGAGAATGGCCAGAATTATAATGGTTATGAATGATGTGAATTTTGGAAGAAGGCAGACCTCCAGCTGTGGCTGCAAACCAATCTTTATTAGGGATTAGGAAAAGAGCTATGGTGACAGCCAGGTTATCTGCTTACAAGGGAGCTGCACATACTTTCCACCTTCCACCCGTTGCTGGAGGGACTGTCTGCAATAACTGTGTGTTGGAACTGGTTCAATTTTTTCGTCTTCAATTTTGTGAGCTAATCCCAGCTCAGCCACTCAAACAAGCAACATTCACCCATGTGTGCAATGCCTGAGCACTTGGAACATCAGCCTTACTTAGCAGAAAAAACCCCAACCATCATTTTCTTCCCAAACAAGGCATGCAAAGAATAAACAGCATTCCTTAGCTCCAGAGCATGCTGCCTAAGGAATAGAGCTGGGGACAAGATGCAAA